>JANTEX010243034.1:0-12744 GCA_024741295.1 Macrocera vittata | reverse complement strand
AAGCTGAAAAAATACTTTCTACAAAATTGCGATCCGATCGGGTGAAAGCAGAGATGGGCTCCATTTGTATGGAAGTAGCGCACCCATAGGCAGCCTTTTTTTTTGTATACTAAACAAAAATGTAGCATACTTCAAAAAGTTGATAAGAATCGTTTTCGGAGTTCATTTTTTCTTTCGGATCATTTGCTCAATATGTATTGGATCGAACAAAGAAGAAGATTGATCACTTGAGGTAGCTCTAAAGAGCTCGCATAATGGGAAAAAATTTGAGAAGATGCAGCCATTTCATACTGGGTGTTTGTTATTACATTTTTTTAGAACGCTCCACGTCTTTACAAGTCATCATTCGGCAGGAATTATACTAAAAGCAATTTTTCCATATATTGTCTAACCAAAACGCAGAATATATAAAGCATCATTTAAGGATTAACTAGAACTTTTTAAACTGCTTACAAAACTTACTGATTCTTAGAATTTTGCCGTTTCTAATGAAACTATATATACATACGAGTATTATAGTGTATACCTTTAAATTCATATATGTATACTATATAGAGAATAGAGGTAATTATAGGCAAAACATGTATACCTCTTTTAGCTTTATAATATTGCTTAAGTTATGTGTAGGTACTTTCATTTTATCCACCAAAACGGTATGTTTTTGTGCTTTTATATGCAAATTTTTCAACCATATGGCATGTGAAAATTTTCTATTTTCTACAATATTAACCCAAGAAGACCATATATACATAGATAAAAGTATATGTCTACAATATTACAACTCATAAGCCGTATATAATATGATACAACATATCCTGGCAGAACTGAATAATATTCATGTAAGCTTGGTATTAAGCTAAAGGTACCGTGCTACCATTGCTGTATACAGTATAATGATTGTATATAATGTATTTATGTATGTAACATAAGTATATCTAACGTATATAAATTCTAACTGGTTGCATACATACTTTTATGTAGTTTTTCGGTAGATCTTTCAAAGGTTTGTTAAAAGATTATAAAGTATATCATATTTAGTTATTATGCGATTTCGTCTATTTTATATTAAATGCACATAATAATGAAAGGGCTATAATTTTACGTCTCTTTGTATATACTTTTGGGTGATGTGATACCATTACACATACACATATTCAATTTTTTAAACTATTTAGATACATATATATATGTAGATATTATATATATATATATATGAATAGTATACATTCATAACAATACTTTCTACTGAACTCGAAGCCGAACCTGTTTCAAATTTAAAATAAATCCGACCCAAAGAAATCGGATCCGTTTTCCAGCTAATTTTGTGTCCAAGCCAGGCATTTAATCCATACATGCTTTGTTGGGTTTTAATAGCTTATCCATAAGCAAATCATTTTTAATCCATAAAACAACTTCTTAAAATAAAAATTTGTTTTTCCTCTAATCGCATGCAATCGAACAATATATTTTCGAAGATCAAACTTTCGAAGTTTTTAACCAATTCAAACTCAAACCCAAAAATGGATGTTTTTCATGGACATGATGATCTGATGCTGTAAAAAAGTAATTTTTAGTCAAATTCTAATCAAAAGCCTTAGTCATTTCTACCGCTGAACCTGAACGTGAGTCCGAACCCATTTCTATGCGGATTCAAAGTTTTACTTCTTAATACAGCCACATCTAATATAATGTAAACCGCATCTTTTGGTTTTACCATTTTTGGTCATGATATTGCACGGTGTATATCTCGGTGTATATGACTTTATTAAGCATTATACATAACAATATAACATGAAAATAACGCGATAGCGCAAAAGAGTATGATATGATATCATTTTAGATATATCAATATGATGTGAGTTACATATATTTAGTCGTATGTCTATAGGTTACCCAATCTTAGCATCTTTGTAATGTATGGTATACGTATTCTAAATGCGATAAATGTACTATGTAGTATACATGTATGTATATAAGTATTCTACATATATTCAAATATGAGATAAAGTTTCAAACACTCGCTCGCAACGCTTGACATGGAAGAATAAGGACAAATTTCAAATTTGCATAAAATTAAAAGCTTCTTGAAATATGGTGAGAAGTCATTAAAAAGTTCGAAAGACGGCTTATCTTGATGCTATATCATTTGAATAATATGTAGATGTACCTAATGCCTCATATAATATATGATATGAAATATGTGATCAGTGACGCCCAAGGAGAATGATAAGACCTTTCTAAGAAAATACCTGCATCTATTATCAACTCTCCCGCAGTACGAAAAATTTGTTTTACTTACTAAATAGGTAATAAGTTGCTAATGAATTTGAACAAACAAACAAAAAAAGGATATTAGTTGCACTCACAGTAACTGGAACTGTACGAGTCAATAGATATTAGTATTGCCTAAAATGCCAAGATATATATACGTACCTAATTTAGTTTTTAATTTAGTGACAAGTAGATATTCCATTAAGGAGCTGGGCAAATACGTAAAAAATAAGGACCAAAATTAAAATCGAAAAAAGACGAAAAAAATAAAAAGGACGAAAATTACGAAAATAATAAGAACGAAAAACTCGATTAAGGGCTCGTTAGAAAGGTCTTGAACTAGGTAGTTCACATCAATGGGTGTAAAAGCTGTCGGAGGAGAATGGTGGACAGGAAATGTGACTCAAATGTGAAAAAGTCTATTCAATGCGCGTTCAAATTTGTTGACTTAAATTTGCCAAGTTATAGTATTGTAATTGCTTTTGCGATCAAAATACTGTTCATGGCTTTGAATCTATGGGCATCTTATCACGAAATATAAACTTCAACGATTTATTTTAACGATGGTAATATAATTATATTCTTTGACACTTAATACAAAGCACGTCCGTCTTCTTCGCCTGGTCGATAGCAAGAGAGCAACGTTCGTGTTCCTTAATAAATCAAGCCGACCTTATTCATTGATCGCGACATTTATTGCCATTATTACATGTAGTCCGTTTCATGTAATGAAATGCTGTAGCATTTCATTAAGGTTGTTCAACACACCACATACTCCCTCGCCAGCAAACGCTAATCGTTTGCGTACTCAATTAGTCTGATATTAATATTGAATCATGTTTCGACAAAAAATGTTGCAAAACGTGTAAAAAAATGTAACTTGATATGACTAAATTAACTTATGTGATTTACAGCTAAATCTAATAAAAGCGCATTCAAAATGAAATGAATTATACCCGAGTTATAAGAAATTATTATAGCCTGACTGGTCGTATGATTGTTCGACCGTGACGGGTTTTAATTTCTGGCGGTTCAATTTCGGGTGAAAAAGATACTTTCTTTTTTATTGCCATTTTTGGCAACGGTTTTTCTGTGAATTCGCCGTAGCAGGGTTTTAAACGATCGATACAAACGACTTTTTCTTTTCCTCCGATTTCTATAGTAAAATTCTTATCGGTTCTACGGATTACGGGGAACGGTCCCTCGTACGGCGGCTGGATGGATGCGCGGACTGAATCGGTTCTCACAAAAACATGTGAACATTGATCGATGGTTGCGGGTAAAAATACAGTTGGCTGTGAGTGCCTACTAGGGTTTGAAGGACCAATTTCTCTAAAATGCTTTCTTAGTCTGGTCGCGTATTCGGTTTGATCGGTAATTGTCGCTGGACTTAAAAAATCGAATGGCAGTCTTAGATTTTGCCCGTATACCATTTCGGCTGCTGTTGCTCCCAAATCTTCGCGGGGGGTTGCCCTTAATCCCAATAAAATTATTGGTAATTCGCTGCTCCACTGACTATTCGCTCGACACATGATTGATGCTTTTAGTGTACGGTGCCAGCGTTCTATCATGCCATTTGCCTTCGGATTATACGCCGTAGTACGCTTACGTTTAAACCCGAGAATTCTTGATAGTTCGTGGAAAAGCTGGGACTCAAACTGTGTCCCCTGGTCAGTTACTATAGACGAAGGTGAGCCAAATCGGGGTATCCATTCCCTGACGATTGTCCTTGCCACGGTCTCGGCTCTTATGTCGGGCATGGGAATGGCCTCTGGCCAGCGGGTGTACCTATCGATTAACGTTAGACAGTATCGATTTCCCTCCGATATTGGCAGAGGTCCGACTATATCGAGATGTAACTCTGCGAAGCGTTCGGTAACCGAAGGGAACACTCCGGTTGGCGATTTGGTATGTTTTGTAATTTTGCAACGTTGGCACTGAATACATTTTCGAGTCCATTCGCGAACATCGGTGTTTAAACAAGGCCAGACGTACCGGCTGGATATTAGTTTTTGGGTGGCTCTGATACCCGGGTGTACGAGACCGTGGACCGCATCAAAGATTTGCCGTCGATAACTTTTGGGTATGAAAGGTCGAGCTATTCCGGTGGAAGAGTCACATATAATTGTGTCGCCAGAATTCTCAATTGGAAACTCGCATAGTTTTAGAGATTTTGAGTTATTTCGAAGAAGCTTTAGCTCTTCGTCTCGTTTCTGAGCGGCCGATATGGCCTCGTAATCTATTGACTCGCTGAAGGATACCTGATCAACTCGCGACAAAGTGTCTGCAACAGTGTTGTGAATACCGGCGATATGGCGAATATCGGTTGTAAATTGAGCTACAAGGTCCAATTGCCTTGTCTGTCTTGGCGAACATTTGTCACCCGTTCGTACGAATGCATATGTTAATGGCTTGTGATCGGTGTACAGGGTAAATGTGCGTCCCTCTAGCATATATCGAAAGTGTTTTACGGACG
Organism: Macrocera vittata; assembly: GCA_024741295.1. Lineage (NCBI taxonomy): Eukaryota > Metazoa > Arthropoda > Insecta > Diptera > Keroplatidae > Macrocera > Macrocera vittata. The sequence continues at coordinate 7,997 of JANTEX010243034.1, read as the reverse complement.
AATATGCCGCGAGTAATTCTCGATCGTACGCGCTGTATTTTTTTTCGGTTTCATTGAGTTTTCGAGAATAAAAACCAAGTGGTTCCCAGGATGCATTGCGTTTTTGTTGAATAACAGCACCTATTCCCGAATCCGAAGCATCTACTGCCAATGATAGCGGAGCATTTATTGAAGGAAAGGCGAGTAATGTAGCTTTTGCTACTTCGTTTTTACATTTTTCGAATGCCCCGATTGCATCTTCACTCCACGTTATGGCTCGTGTATCGTTTTTTTTCTTTCTTCCGGATATTAGCTTGTGTAAACAGGCCTGATCGATAGCAGCCCCAGGAAGGAAACGACGAAAGAAATTAATCATTCCCAGAAATCTACGAAGGCTCGTCACCGTTTTGGGCAACACGAATTCCAATATGGGTTTAATACGGTCAGCTGATGGCTTAACGCCACTGGAACTAACTTTTGTACCGAGAAAATCGACCTCATTTTGCGCAAAAATTGATTTTTCTAAATTAATTACCAATCCATGTTTACTCAGACGTTCAAAAACCGTGCGTATATGTTGCAAGTGTTCTGCCTTGTTTTTCGACGCGATCAGTACATCGTCTATATACGTAAAACTAAATTCCAAGTCGCCGAGTACTGAGTGGATAAACCTTTGAAAGGTTTGGGCAGCGTTGCGGAGACCGAAAGTCATCCTATTGAACTCAAATAAGCCGAACGGCGTGGAGATCGCCGTTTTTGGAACATCTTCTTCATTGACCGGTATTTGGTTGTACGCCCGTACAAGATCCAAGGTCGAAAAGATTCTACAACCGTCGAGTTGATGGACGAAGTCGTGAACGTGAGGTATGGGATACTGATCCGGGACCGTCTTCGAGTTGAGTGCTCTGTAGTCCCCACAGGGACGCCACTGGCCGTTCTTCTTCCGAACCATATGTAAAGGCGATGACCATGGACTATCCGATGGACGACATATTCCATGCCTCATCAAATATTCGAATTCTTTTTTCGCGGCTTTTAATTTTTCGGCATCAAGGCGACGCGGCCTGGCAAAAGCTGGTGGGCCCTTTGTGACGATGTAGTGCCTTACTGTCTGAGATGGCGGTAATGTCGCCGCCTCCAGTTCGCCGGTGATTCTGGGGTAGTCGGAGATTATTTTGCGGACTTCGGCGTCCGGACGGTGGTCAGTTAGAATGGAAATATTCAAAGATGGCCCCATCGTTACGCCAGAAATTGATGTTTTGGCTGAAGTGATGGGATCAATTAAACAGTTTCTTTTAAGGTCGACCAGTATGCCATATTGATGCAGAAAATCGGCGCCTATTATAGGCTTCTGAACGTCCGCTATTACAAAGTCCCAATGGAATTTTTGTCTGAGTTTTAGGGAAAGAATAATTTTCCGAGTTCCATAAGTTTGAATTTTCGATGAGTTAGCTGCCGTCAATGTCAGCCTGTGATCTATTGTGCGATCTGTACTGCGACGTGGGACCACCGAAATGTCGGCTCCCGTGTCTATGAGAAATTTCAAACCGGACAGTGGGTCAAAGACAAACAGGCGGACGGATTTTTGAATGCCAACTTCGGATCCCGCTATTTCCGGTCGGCATTGTCGTTTCCCGATGTCTTGTTTGATGGACTGCTGCTACGGAAAGAACATGGGCTGCGACAATTGCGCGCCCTATTGCCGTATACTGCATGGTAGTAACAGAATTTACCGCGAGAACGGGTTCTCGATCGGTCCCGAAAACTATTTTGCCTTGAACGCTCCCTACCGCGTGGCGATGGACCCTGGTAGTTAAATGCCTCGAGTCGGTCCAATTTTTCAGATAATTCTACGATTTGTTTTTCAAGAGCGGACAAGTTAGAAGAACCGGATTGAGGATGAGAGTGATCGATGATTGAGCCGCCACCCACCGAAAATATGGTATTCACTGATATTGTTTCCATAATTTTATCTGCCAAAACGGACAGAGCATTTAATTGCTCGGAACTAGCGGCCAATATAGCTCTAACTTGATTCGGAAGTCTCTGGAGCCACAATGTTTTTAGTGCCTCCTCCGGAAATGTTGGTCCGGCCAGCGATTTCATTTCATTTAAGAGTTGTGATGGTTTTCGATCCCCTAAGTCCGTGCCGGAGAGCACCTTTTGTAGACGCGAATTTTCTGATTCAGAAAAACGATTAATGGCCTCCGCCTTAAAATTCGAGTAAGCGCTTGCGGTAGGGGAGGCTTCTATTATGTCCATGCATTTCTCTATAGTCGTAATGTCAAGCATGCTCATGACATGATTAAATTTTGTCAGCTCGTCTGTGATACGAGCGGAAAGGAACTGATTGTCCAAAACTTTGAACCAAGCAGTTGGATTGGATGGCCAGAAAGGAATCTTTTGAACTGTTATAAGATTTACTTGGCCATTTCCCGGTCGTGAGCTGCCGTCTCCGGGGTTTTCTGGTACACTTGTCATGATCGTTTTGATTAGGGAATTCTATTAATTGTATTGTTCGTTTACTGTACGGCGAATTCACGTTTGATAAATGATTAAATGAATAACTTTCCTTGCGATTTCGATATTTATCTTTTAAGTATAAAAAATATTATGTTATATGTGGACCGTAATCATTTCAATCGATCGTTTATGCATATATAATTTCTGTAATACTTAACCAAATTTACGTTTCACTATTTTACTGTTTTGCACATTCCTCTCGACTACAGCTTATTCAATATATTGTATTTGATAGTATATAGATATAGAAATGTTTGGTACAACTTACAATAGATCTAGTTTGGCGAAAAAGTATGTGTGTAGGTAGACTGGCAGCTACAGCATTCAAATGTATTGTTTGTTGTTTAAACGAAGGAGAAAAACTAGTCGAGGTTAGATCCGCTTCTCTCTCTTGAATCGCACCAAATACCAGCGAACGTTCTATATTTACATATACATGAAATTATATCAGTATCAATGTTTACAATTTTTGTTGAAAAATATTAAAAAATATTTCATAACTTTGCAAATCCAAAATAAGCGTTAAGATGTTTTTCGCTCGAACGTGATGAAAGTGTTTCGATGAGAATTCGCAATCCTGGTTGATTATCTCTGACGAAAATGTTGTGGCTTATCTGATCTGATTTTCAACGATGATAGAATTGTAAATCTTATAGGTATTTGCGGCAGGATGTCGACCGAACAGTGTGTGTTTGTGTGTATAGCGTCCCGAGTCGATTTTTTTTTGCCGGACAATGCAAAATGTTCCCGTCCGATGTAACGATGTCTGGTTGATATATGTATACGTATATATGTACGTAAAAATTGTGGTTCTACAGCCTTGTAGGTTAAGTTAGAGATGTGTATGTAAAATGCGCTGATTTTCAATAATACAATCCAACCGAATTCTTGTATAACCATAGATTTTGTGTATTTGTGGATGTTTCGACAATAGCCTAAAATTCGATTTTGCTATACTCGTTACACGTGTGTATATTGAAAATTTTCCGTGCGGTTGAGGTTACGTGTGTCGATCATTCGATGCGCCACTTTTAGCTTGAAAATTTATTATTTTTTATAATTACTCTTAGTCAGTGTCACCAGTATGGGCATCTTATGACGAAATAAAAACTTCAATGATTTATTTTAACGATGGTAATATAATTATTTTCTTCGACACTTAATACCAAGCACGTCCGTCTTCTTCACCTGGTCGATAGCAAGAGAGAGCAACGTTCGTGTTCCTTAAAGAATCAAGCCGACCTTATTCATTGATCGCGACATCTATTGCCATTATTACATGTAGTCCGTTTCATGTAATTAAATGCTGTAGCATTTCATTAGGGTTGTTCAACACACCACAAATCCATGTTTTTTATTTTAAATAAAAAGTGATGTGTGATCTGTAATATTGCTTGGAGCAATTGAAAGTTAATTTAGTAATTTATAAAGAAAATAATACATATTTCGAAACCAAATTAATTTTAATAATTATTTAAAAAAAATTGTGTTTCCACTCTCGCTTTCCATGACAACTAGCAAACGTTTTGGGATACGGGCAACTAAATTGTGTAATGTTTCTTTTGGTATTTATTCTATTCACTTTGCAAAGCAGTCCAAAAGCTCTGCATATTATTTCGGGCTTCCATTGGAATTTTTGAATCCAAAATAGACCACAAATGATTAATTGGATTCAAGCCAATCCAATATTTGTTCCACGTTTTCTGTTAGAAATTCTTTTGCTACCCGCGAAGAGGGTTTGGGGTCGTTATCTTGTTGGAAAACAAACGACACCATGTTTAACTTTTGAGCCTTTAAATTACTGTTGAGTAATGACACTTAACTACTTCCCGTCATTTTTCCTTAAATTTTTACCAAATTTCCAACACCTGCTGATGTAAAACAACCCCATATCATAATCGAGCCTCCTCCGTCTCTTACAGTGTGTTGAATCAATTTGGGTTTTAAGCGATATTCTTTTCTACACAGACTCTTTTTCGTCTTTTAGTGCTTTTTAGTTCGAATTTCGACTCATCACTCCAAATTATCGACTACCAAAACGACAAAGGCTTATTAAAGTGAGTTTTCTCAATGGCTTATCTCTTGGCTCTATTCTTTTTTTAAATGAGGGGCCGTTTCTTTGCGATATAATTGCGTAATCCCCGATCTTTCAGTCTTCGACGTATTGTCCATACGGAAGCAGTCAGATCTAGTGTTTCCTGTATTGCTCGTGAAGACTCAGAAGGATTTTCTCGTGTTTCACGATGAATTCTTCTATTCGTATGGACATCAGTAACTCTTTTTCTGCCTCCACCATGCAGAAATATGACTGAACCTCTTTCTTTGTAGTTGTCAATGATTTTTTGGCACTTGGTATTGAAATATTGTATTTCTTCGCAATTTTCTTTAATGTATTTATGTTTTCGCGATCGTTCACTATAAGTTGCCGTACATCCTCAGCTTTTCGCATTTTGGTGACATCTGCTTATTTAAAGTTTATTTGATTTTGAAAGAAATTGGTTAAAATGACCAAAGGCTTATTAACTAACCGAAATAATAGCAACAACAAACATTGTAAACGAAAGAAATCAATTCAATCCTTTAAAAAAGAAAATTTAACTTTCAATTGGGATCCATCTACAGCATATAATATCACATAATAGAAAATCATAAAACAGAATTGCTATACACAGAATTTACACAAAATCGAATTTCGTAGAATAGAAAATTAATGAAACGAAAATGCTACACTGAAAAAATATCATCGGTAGTAACTACGAAAGTAGTTTCGTTGATTAATAACAAAACATTTTGTGTAGCGACTACAAAAAATATGTTATCCTAACGAAATAAATGTAATCTATACGAAAATTATTGTTGATATTACGAAATGAATATGTTAGAGGATATTTTGTATTTCGACATAAGTTTTCGTTACGATAACGTAATGTTTTAGTATTAAAACGAATTCTTATGTTGTCTGTACGAATTGATTCGTTCTGCATACATATAACCTTTCGTAAAAAAAATAACAAAATATAATGTAGATTAACATAAAATTGATTGTTGGCGTTACGAATCATTAAGTTAGATCAACGATATATTTCGTACATTTTACAACACTTTTCGTTAACAGTACATAAAAATAGGATTGTCGTGTCATCTTGTTAAATCAACGATTTATTTCGTACGTTTTACAAAACTATTCGTAGATAGTACGTAAAATATTAATATCGTGTAGAAAAGTGAAAAATCTCATTAAATACGTCGCACATCAAGGTAAAAAGTTAAACTATAATTTATAAGCAGATAGTATTTACTTATATTACATTGTTTTTGCATCTGTGTCTCTGTGTAATATATTAGATGATTTGTTGTATGTTTTTTATTTTATTTACCAATTTTTTCTTAATTGTTTTTTAAATAAAATGTGCTCAATAACTTGTTTCAAATGCATCAAAAATTTCAACAACATTTCAATATATTTTAAGCATTTGAGATATGTTCATTTATTGAAAATAGATAGCGAATATAAATGCACAGCGGGCCAATGTAGTCAAATATTCCGAAGTTTAAGTCGTTTTAAACGTCATTTAGAAAAATGTAAAATTATTGGTTTAGAAAGTCGTAATATAAAAAATGTTTCGCCAGTTTCGAAGGACCCTTCCCAGACGCATCATACACATTCAATAAATGAACAATACGAATTTTCACCAATTCTGGAGAAAAAGAAGGACGATCTTTTATTAGCAGACAATACACTCTTAGACGCAAAGCAGTTAAAAAGTAAGTTAATACTGTTTTTAATATCATTACATAAAAACGATAATTTCACTCGTAAAAATGTTTTGGAGATAATCAATGGTATATCCCAAAGTGTTTTAGAGCCAATTGTGAAGATATTCTTTGATTTGAGGCAATTATGCGAGCAAATTTCAGTTATTGAAATTTTTGAATTTTTAGAAGATTCCTTAAATGTATTTAAAGATATAAACACTGAATATAAATTGATACCCCCTCAGTTTATCTGCAATGACTTAACTTTTCTTGCAGGTTTATTAAGAATGTGTTTTGTCATAAGAAGTTTCGCTGTGTTCATAATTATTATAAATGCATTTTTTAATCATTTAAATTTAAAATATTTAAAATAATAGGAAATTATAAATATTCTAAATTAAAGGCAGATAAGTAAGATGAAATTTGTAAAAAAATTTAAAAAGAATTGTATTGATTTATTATTTATTATATTACTATTATTTAATTGTGGCACTCTTTGTAATTTAAAAGTTTTCTAAGTCGATTATCATCCATAAGCCAATATTTCAGAGAAGACTTGAAACCATTATATTTCATAATTTTTAATTCACTTGGCAATACATTGTATAATTTCCGCCCAGTGTGGCTTATACACAATATTCCAAAATTAGTTTTTGCAATATTATAGTAGAGATTGTTTCCACTTCTTGGTAGTCATATTTCTTTCATGGTTACTATTAAATTTAACTATATGGTATGTTTTATTATCTTAAGATCCTTTGACGATTGAACAAATCTGTTGTTTGTATAATCCTTTAATGGGTAAAATGCCAGATTTTGAAAAAAGTCGAAATATTGAATAGTCAAAAAAAAAGACCGTGAATCTCCTTAAGAGCCCGATTCTGTAAAATTTCTATTGGTTTTAGATTATTTTTCGAACTGGAACCCCATTTGCAGCATAAATACTGAATGTGGCTATGTATAAGTGAGATATATATCAAAAATAAAATATTAATAGGAATAAAGTGAAACAGTTTTCTCAGAATTCCGACACATGGCGATAATTTTTTAACCATATTATCTATGTGCGGTTTCCAAGTTAAATGCTGATCCAGTCATATACCCAAATGCCGAATTTCTGATACTTGTTCAAGTTGTGCTTCTTTATATTTTGGCAAGTCATAGTTTCCTTTATTGCGTCTACCTGATGAAATATTAATAAATTTTGACTTATCAATACTTAGAGTTAGTTTATTTAATTTAAAAAAATCTTGTAAAATTAACATGTTATGTTCCACATTTCTGTAAGAATAAAATATTACACAATTACAGCGAATAATTTTAAAGAACCTTTTACTTTTAATTTGCTAATATCGTTTATGTATATTAGAAATATTGGCCGTCCTAAAACACTCCCTGAGGTACACCAATTTTTACTGATAATTTTGAGGTAGCTGATCCATTTACGTATACAGATCGCTTTCTATTTGTTAAATAGCTTTTGAAAATATCATGAGCCAGTCCTCTTATTCAAGCCATTTCTAATTTAGTTAATAAAATGTCATGTTCAACAGTATCAAAAACTTTAGTAAGATCTAAAAATAGGCCAGTTATAGATTCGTATGCTCCGACTACTGTCCTCACACTGTATCTGCTCCAATTTAGTAGTATTTTGCTTTTTCCTTTGTCTGGATGTGACCAGGTAGTTCGACTTTGTCTACAGTCGTCTCTACTTGTCCATCTGGTATCGTAGGATGAAT
>JANTEX010243033.1:0-13172 GCA_024741295.1 Macrocera vittata | reverse complement strand
TTTTTACGACTGGTTTTTAATTTTGTGGGCGTTAATCCCGGTAAAGTATTCTATTGCCTTTTTTATAGAAAACATTGTGACAACATTACAGACACACTTGTGAACACCCAAAGAAACACACCGAATTGGTTTACATTGATTAGGGAATTAATTTATTTTGTAGATTATCGAGCAAAATTAATTAAAACTAATTTGTTGCTAGTTAAAATTTAATATTAGGCACGTAGTCTGTGAAATTACTTTATTGTGCACTGAAGAAAACATCGTGACAACATTACAGGCACAGTTAAGAAAACAACGTAAAATTGAGAAATATTTTAGCCTTATCAGGGACTGAATATTTATTTGGTAGAATGTCAATCAGAATTAATTAAAATATAATTATTACGGTTGGTTTTCTATTTCGTAGGTGAAAAATTTCTAAATGTAATTTATTATGTGAGTTTAGAGAACATTGCGACAACATTCCAGGCACACTTAAGAACTCTTGAAGAAAAATGTATTATTATTTCAACTCTTTTAGCGAATTCATTTATTTGGTTGAAAGTCGATCAAAGTTAATTAAAATTTACTTTTTACGACTGGTTTTTAATTTTGTGGGCGTTAATCCCGGTAAAGTATTCTATTGCCTTTTTTATAGAAAACATTGCGACAACATTCCAGGCTCACTTGAGAACCCATAAAGAAAAAAATATTATTATTTCAACTCTTTCAGCGAATTTATTGATTTGGTTGAAAGTAGTCGATCAAAGTTATTGTAAAAATTAAAATAAAAGCATGCTATAATTATTATTGTAAAGACCGGACAAAACATCTAAAAATTTCAGATGCGTCGATTTAAACCTTATTCCCAGCTGAGTCGTCGGTCTTTAGCGAGACATTTTAACACCGTAGTTCCTAATAGCGTCGTTGCTAATAATGACGGCGTGGATGCTAATAATGACGGCGTGTTTGCTAATAATGACGGCCATGAAAACAACGTCAACATTTCTGATATTAACTCCGCACACGACATTCCCGATAATAACTCCGCAAGTGATACACTAGCTTTGCTTGAACCCTCTTCAGTTGGAAGTGACAATGAAAATTTAAATGCCGAAGTTTCTTCATCGATCGAGGAAACTCGAGATTACGACAAATTTTTAGTTGAATGGAAATTCAAATACAACGTCAATACCACTGCGGTAAATGCTTTGCTGGTATTTTTAAAAAACAATGGACATCCATACTTGCCAGCTGATAGCCGAAGTTTGTTGCACACACCACGAGTTCAGTCATTTATTGATATCGAACCGGGCAAATACAAACATTTTGGCTTAAGAAGTGGATTGAACAATATTCTAAGCAATTGTGCCAATGTTCAAAACATTAAACAAATATTAATATCTCTTAATATTGACGGGGTGCCAATAGCGAAAAGCAGCAATGCCTGCTTTTGGACAGTTTTAGCCAAAGCTTCAGGTGTAGACTTGCCTAAATTCGATGTATTTGTTATTGGCCTGTACCATGGTTCGTCAAAACCAAAAAAATTTGCAGATTTTTTACGACCTCACGTCGACGAATTAAAAATCCTTACGGACAACTTTATTTACGATACCCATGAAATCAAGATTATAGCAAATAATTACATTTGCGACGCTCCAGCACGTGCCCTTGTAAGCTGTACTAAAGGTCATGCTGGGTACTCTGCGTGTAGCAGATGTGTTATTGAAGGATCATATAAGTATAACCGAATGGTTTTCCTGGAACTCGATTCAACTCTACGCACAAATGAGTCATTTCGAAACCGACAAGATGAGAATCATCATAATGGTACATCCCCATTGGAAGAGCTTGAAAATTTCGACATGGTTAAACAAATACCACTGGATTACATGCACGTAGTTTTGTTAGGTGTCATGAAAAAGATGCTAAAAATGTGGATTGGCGGTGACCTGAACTCATTGTTACCTACAAGAGATGTCGAAAAAATATCAGAAAGACTCATTGGCATTTCAACTACCCAACCATCAGAGTTCCAACGAACTATAAGAGGTTTAAATGAAATTGGACATTTTAAAGCAACAGAATTTCGGACATTTGTTCTATATGCTGGCCCATTTGCATTAAAAAATATTCTGCCACGCGAACAATACAACCATTTTCTGCTCCTACATTTGTCAATATATATTTTGTGCGATAATTTTCTGTATTTGCAACATACTAGTTTGGCGGAAAATATGTTGCGCAAATTTGTTGAAAAGTTTTCAGAAATTTATGGTGAAAAACATTTGATTTACAACGTGCATAGTTTGCTGCATCTTACCAATGATTGCCGAAATTTTGGACCACTAGATACCTTTGGTGCATTTCCATTTGAAAGTTTTAACTATCAATTACTCCAACTTTTACACAAACATAACACAAGTTTGTCTGAAGTCAGCAACCGGATTACTGAGATCAATTTAAGTGGTTATTGCAGAGATGTTTCGAAAGGTTCCCAATTCACTGATCCAGTTGTTAAGAAAGTTTATGAACGAAATTCTGAAAGTGTTTATCGTGAAATAATTTTGAAAAATTTTAAAATTAATGATTCTAAAAAAAATCAATGGTTTCTAACAGAAAATGGTGATATTATTAAATTCGATCACGTCTTAAAAGTAAATGATGTGCTTGTTATTCGAGGTTTTAAAATAAAAGAAAAAACGAACATTTTTGACATACCGATACAATCAAGCATATTAAATCATTTTAAATCAAATGGTAATTTGGAGTCAACGATAAGTTGTTATACAGTTAATTGTATCTCAAAAAAACTTTTTATGATGGAAAACACAGAAGAAGCATCCCTTACTTTTATACCTTTGATTCATACGTAAATACTATTATTTTCTCTTATAGGTATAGTTAAATAACTTTAAAAGGGAAGTTTCTTTTTTGTAAGTAACCATATTTTTATATCTATTTCTTTGTACCTAATAAAGAATATTAATATTTACAAAGTTTGTTGAGTTTGTATTTATATTGGTGATATAAGTTGAGTTTACATTTAAATTGGTGATTTTTCGAAGAAAATCAAAATTTGTTAGAAATGTGTTTTTGGTCTTTTTAATGCGATTTCAGCTCTCTCTCTCTGTCTTTCTCCTTCCTTCTCCTTCCCTCTCCCTCTCCCTCTCCCTCTCCCTCTCCCTCACCCTCTCTCTCGCTTTTACGCACACATTCCATACAGAGTTTACTACACACAAAGCAAAGAAGAAAATACAATACATTACTTTTAATTTTCCACTGATCTTAGAAATATCTTTAATTATGTTACACAGAATGTATATTGTGGTCCAAACAAAAAACGAAGTTGGTGAATTAGAGTTGCAGTCGGTGCCAACAAGCTTCTTCAATAAAAACCGAACCGTATATAAATATCCAAAAAAGGAGACAACTGATGCATTCAAAAAGAAAGCTATTCTACGTCAACAAGTCCCAACAAAAGATTTCTACATAATAAATGAATTTAAGATTTTATCCAAAGATTACGGTAAGTATCTAGTTTATATGTAATGACTCCATAAAACAAAAAAATAATTATATTATGGCGTTGTCCACGGTACATTTGCTTTGGCTTTAATTTCCTTGAAATAAATTGTTGAAATAAATTGTTCAGATTTTTCAAAAAAAAACAGATAATGGAGTTTTAAATATATTTAACATTAATAAAGGTTGAATAAATAAATAAAAGACAAATTAAATGAATAATTAAATAAATATAAAATGTACAATAAAATAAAGAAATTGATAAATAAATAAATAAATAAATAAATAAAAATAAATAAATAAATTAAATTATGTTAATTATTTAATCAATAAATAAATAATAATAAAATAAACAAATAAATCGCTTGATAGGAATTGCGTTTTCTAGCTAGGTACTTTGGCATGATTTGAAAGTTCTTAATACGTTGTTCTTCTGTTCTGATTATAGAGACATTAATCGATGCTCGTGCCAAGGAATTAAGACTTCTTAAATATCACAACACTGACTCAGAAAATGAAGCAAATAAAAAGAAAATGCTCAAACGAAAGCATCCATTGATGTACGGCGAAGACGAGAGTGAATTTGATTTCAATCATTTGACCGGTTCCGACTGCAAAAAAATTAAAAAATCCAAAGCAGTAACTTCTTCTGCAGTAAGCTCGCCGCTCAAATCGACAATTCGAATGAATTCGAATAACACAGGCGTAACCAACCACAGGCCAATCCATACCAAATCAAATCTGCATGATGAAAATTCGCCAATTGATACATCAAATCTGCAGGTCCAGACAATTGATGGCGACATTCCAATTGATACTACAGCAATAAAATTGAACGTAAATCCGATTGCTAATTTAACAGCAAGTTCATTGTTTGTCGAAAATATTGAGACTGAACACATTGAACACGAAAATGAAATTGACGAGATCGAAAGGCTGACAGTTGCAGAGAATTTAGACGATTCTGACGAAAATATTGAGGCTCAACACATTGAACACGAAAATGAAATTGACGAGATCGAAAGGCTGACAGTTGCAGAGAATTTAGACGATTCTAACGAAGATGGTCATCACACTGACATCACTGACACCGATGAAGAAAAAGCGGAGAAGAAGTTAGTAAAAAAAATTAATAAAATTGATAAAAATGTCAAAAAAATGGTTTTGAAAATGGATGCGATCGAAAAGAAACTTGACCAAAATCTTCAGCAAAACAAAACTATCTTCGAAATATTAGAAGAACTTATGAACAAGGAGCGCAAACGATCAGAACGCAACGTCACGATTGATAAGAACTTCGAACCGCCACTTCTACCGCTCAAATCAAATGTAGAGTTAACTCAATTTGATAACGAGTTGAATGAAAACAGAGCGTTTTTTGATCAAATGGTAAGCCAATCTCAGTTGTTACATTTTTTTAACATTTTAGACTTTGTAATTTCGTATACTGATTTCCTTGATAAACACAGAAGAAAACTTGCCCATTTATAAATCTTTAACTTCAACTCTTTGAATTTCTCGCAGATAATTTACATTAAGTCCAAAAAAGGACTCATTTATATCGGCGACGCGAAGAAAACGGTGACTAAGATAATGGATTATCTTTTTGATATCAAAATTCTCTCAGAATATTCATGGACTGGAAAGAGCAGTATTGATTCAATCGGTAAATAAATATTATTTTAATTTGTGTTATAATAAGATTAACAATATCTTATTTTAAACACTTTTCGGTTCCATTTTTTAAAATTCAAATTTTGGCTAAAGCGAAAAGTATAAGTAAAGAGAAAATTCAGCAGAAGCAAAACCGGTATTCTATAATCTATATATTGTGTTAATTTATTAAAGCCGTTACTTATTCGCTATATTAGATTTTTGCTCGACGTGAATATTCTATCTACACATATTTTTGTTAATAAATAAATAAATGATAATATTAATAATTTCGAAAATAGAGTAAAAATAATAAATAAGTACTAATTAATAATTAACCAATTATTTATTTTACATTTTTTAATACATAAGGTTTGTCTGATAGTAAAATTATTTTTTTAACAGGTTTTTTTTTACTTATTTATTTATTTTTTAACTGGATCTTTTATTTACTATTTATAAAAAAAATAATAACTGTATATTTCGTTTTTAGGTTTTTCTAGAAAAAGATTTTTTTTAAAGTCAAAGATATAATAAATTTGTTTTTATTTATATATTTTTCCATTTACTTTTTAGAAAAAGAAAAAAAAGAATTTTCTAAATTAAAGGGTATACTTGATTTTTTCCATAAACTAATGGAAAAAAATTTTCAAGAAGGCGAGGTTGACGTTGCCCTAAAGTATTATACGCGACGCATTCCCCAGTTGTACAAACGAATGAAATAAAATAATTTTGAAAATATTTCTTGGGAAAACAAAATGAAGTTTTTTGGTTATATTTTATGTTTTTTTTGTTAATAACAATTTTAATTTTTTTCTCAAAATTGAAGTACTATATTTTTTGTATATGAATTTTTTGTTATTAAATTAATATTTTTGAGAAAACCTGTATTTGTTTCTTTTTATTTGGTTTTTTAACAGGTTCCATCAATATCTTCAAAGTAAAGATTTGTTCAGTGGTGTTCCATCAACAATATTGCAAAATGTTTCTAGAAAGTTTTCAATAGATACGTGTTTCTAAACTGTTCCCACAAAAAAATAAAATATCATGGCCACGTGTTGCTTGTTTGTTTCTTTATGCTGAATAATATTGGTTGCTATGTTGTTTCCGCGGTATTTTATTAACAACATGGCAACGTGTTTCTTTTAAGCCTTCAATAGAAACATGTTGCTGAAATGTTTCTATAAAAGAGCTGAAAAATTGTGGAAACATGTTCTCGTATCTTGTACGGCAAAATGTTTCTTGAATATTTTTAAAAGAAACGTGTTTCTGGGTTGTTTCCATAAAGGGACTGTAAATATTGTGGCAACATGTTGCTGCTTTGTTTCTTTACGTTGAGCAATATTGGTTGCTATGTTGTTTCCGCGTTGTTTCATTAACAACATGGCAACAAGTTTCTTCTAGGACTTCAATAGAAACATGTTGCTGAAATGTTGATGTAAAAGAGCTAAAAAAATTATGGAAACATGTTCTCGTATCTTGTACCATCAACAACACAGCAAAATGTTTCTGGAATATGATAAATATTATGGCAACATGTTGCTTCTTTGTTTCTTTACGTTGAACTAAATTTGTTGCTTTAATGTTTCTTCGATGTTTCAGCAACAATAGGGAAACAATGTTACTCTTTGTTTTCATAGAAACTTGTTTCTGTAATGTTTCTTTAAAAGGTCTATAATTAGTAAGACAACAGTGGACGGAATAGGGCAACATGTTGATTATATGTTTCTTTATCGTTGAAGGAAATTTGTTGCTATAATGTTTCTTCAATGTTACAGCAACTACATGGAAACATGTTTAATATATGTTTTCAGAGACACTTGTTTCTGTAATGTTGCCATAAAAGGTAAAAAAATAATAAGAAAAGAAGTTGCTTATTTGTTTCTGCAAAGTGCATGTGAAGTCAAAACTTGACACCAGCAACATGTGGTTGCGATGTTGCTGTTATGTTTCTTTTGTGGCAAAATGTTGCTGGGCGTTTGCTACACATTTGATGGATTTGTTGCTAATTTGTGCACGTGTTGTTGATTGTTGCTGTATCGTTTCGCTCCAGCAAACTAAAAGCAACATTGTGGAAACATGGTTTGACGGGTACTTTATTTATAATAAATTCTAGGAATTTAAAATTCAATAAAACTTTGAAAATTATTGAACAATTTATTATCTCATTAAATAATAAAAACTTCTCGATGGAAATTCGGTAATATTACACTAGTATAATGTTATGTATTAAGAATTTGATAAAACCATTATAAAAAAGATTCTTTATTCTGTTTTTATTTTATTTTTAAATTATTAAAATCTTAATTCATTATTAGTATTCCCCCGAAATTCTACGAAAATATATATTTTTTTTTCTTATAAATGTGAATAATTTTGAGCATAAATTTCAAGTTTTTGAATATTTCCAATGATAACGGTTACAATTTTTATTTTAAATAATTTTTGTTGTTGTTGATTTTCTTAGATTAGTAAGTTTTTGGTTCTTGGATATAATTTAAATTTATTTTGTGGTAATCTTTTTCTTTTTGATTTATGAATTTATTTTGTCATTTTGTACCAAATTATTACCGGTCCAAAGAAATAAAAATGCCTTTAAGAAATTAAAAATCGAATAGCGGAAACATACCACATAGCCGAAATTCGCCAGCGAACAGATGGCAATTACTAAATTAGAAGACGGCAGGAAGGTCATTAATCGAGAGTAAGAAAAGAGGTTGGACCTAAGATGGAACCTTGTGGAACGACGGTATTTAAAACTACCGGTTCCGACATAATACCGTCGAGACATAAAAGTAATTTTCTTCCACCACGATAGATCGCAATTAGGCGAATCGCTGTACCATGAAATCGGTTGTTAGATTTCCGACTTAAGACACTATATATACTGTCTACCATGACGCAAGACTTAAAAAAATCAAGCACAATCAACAAAGTTCCCAATTTGCAATCCAAAGAAAATGACCTGCCTGAATTTCCAAAATGCAATTCCATTTAATTGTTCAAATACAATTTAGAAACTTTATATTTTATCTGTAATCAAGAGATTCATTATAATTTATACCGTTCATTTGATTATAGCAGTCCGAGTTCGATTGGCAAAAGTAAATTGGCCCTAGACCAACAAGGAGTGTATTTATCTGCGATTAGATATAACTAAATAAATTATAACTACAAAATTAATTAAAATACGGTAAAATAGACATAACTTCTCTAGACCACTCATTGAGGATCAATTGATTAACGCAATTGATAAGATCGGCAAGGGATAATTTTCAAAGTCGTCATTTCCGAGGTGGCAAAAACAATACCTGAAAAATATTGGTGGGAGCCTGATATTTTTCAGGGCAAAATCTTCCTAATTAGCATAATTTAAAATTCTACCTCATTAAAAATAATTTGTCTTGTTTTACAAACAATACTGTTCTAAACGTAATTTTTTAGATTTGGTGACAAATAATCTATCACTGTTGGAATTTGTGAAACGGCTAAACATAAATTTCATTAATGAGTTCTTGTTTTCTCGAACAGCAACCGACCTCTTATTTTCGTATTCAACCAATTGAAAGTTTATTGTTGAGTTAGACGATCTTGTTTCGGACTTTTTAATTGATAAAGGGTTATTACACGGGGTGACATTCTGAGCCTTTTTAATTTCCACATTTAGTGTGGATGTCAACGATCTAACTAATCTGGTTACACACACACCACTCCTCACATGTTACACGAAAATTTTGAACCATGAGTTGGCCGGGACCAAAAGCGATCTAATGACTATAAATCAAAGTTCTGTGACTCCGACTTAGTCGAAAGATTTTATTTCACGGCTAAACATAAATTTCATTAATAATTTTCCATTTGCTTGGTAATCAGAAAATGCCGAATGGGGCGAAGATGAAAACCCTTAGTTTTGTCCTAAACGACGGAAGCTAAATGAAAGTTCATGCGGATGATGTTTTCATTAAATTGTTTAATTGTCTACGAAGAGTTCACACCACTTTCGCTAAGTAGACATATTTTTTTAATCATAAATAATACCACATTTTTTTACGGCTCTGAGATCTTCTCTGGTACTGCCGCTTCACGACCTAAACTATACAATTGTGTTTCAATGCATGAAATTGATGTATACTTCGACTTTCGTTTATGCATTACCGTATTCAAGTTTATTTAAACTCTGGTGGTGCCTTTCCTTATTCGTCTCTTAAATTTTCCATTTAAACCCGAACATGCCGCATTTTGATATCATACATTTGTTCACATGGAATATTCTTTCGTAATTTGTTCGAGTCCGATTTGGAATGAGATATCCTTAGAAATCAAAGAAACGGATTTCGTTTCAAGTTTCAAGCGTAAATGTCTATTGTTTTTAGGGAAATGGGTCTCTTTGGCCGATTTTGAAAAGACTGATTTTAAAATCCCAACTATCAAAAGACTGACTTTCTAAAGACCGACTTTCAAGAGACGAGACAATCAGAAAGTTGTCGCCCATACTTGCCAAAAAAATTAGCACAGAAAACCAAAATAAAACGTGTTCGTGATATCCATGCATTTAAAGAAACAAAAACTCTTGACGATATAAATATACCAAACCACTTGAAGTTTTTTGACGGCAAATTATTTGTTTAGTGCGAGAAATCATTCGATACGGAAAACAAATTTTTCCTTGGAACTCGATTAAGTCTTAAATTATTGTCTGAAGCAAATATGTGATTGATAGATGGGACTTTTCATGTGGCAAAAACGGTACTCACTTAGTACCGCTGATTTAGTGAGACGAAAGCGAAAAATAATCTTAACCCAACGCAAGCTAAGTATATCAGATTTCGAAAAGGCAATCGGATTCTCATTTCGCCAGCCAAACTCAAAGGCTGCCTTTTTCATTTGTGTCAAATAGTGTGGCAAAAAGTTCAAAACTTGATTCAGCTCAAAGATACGAAATACTTAGCACACAATTTTGCATAGTAATTTGTCTCACAAGATGAAACTTTGGGTTATTTTTTGGCATTACGTTCAGTTATGGATAGAGAAGGCTAGAAAAACTGGTTTAAAAATATATATGAATCTGGTCAAATAAACAAAAGAGCGGAAAGGCACCTCAGACTTCATGTACTCATTGATAAAGTCCATGTTGGCGTGTATAAACTAATCACAGAAATGAGTTAGGAATTGGAAACAGACAAGTGGAAAGAGAATTATAATTTTAATAGCTCAAAAGAAATGAGCTGGAGAAAGTTGTCTCCGAGGGGTAATCACTTGAAAAAAATGTGTTCCAAAGAATTCCTCGGAATTCCTCGAATAATACTCAAAGAATTCCTAGGAATTCCTCGAAATACTCAAAGAATTTCTCGCTGATGTCCCAAGAATTCCTCGAGTAATTACCCCTCGGTTGACTCTTTATCGCAATCTGTTTATCTGTGAGAACACACATTTAAATTAAGATTGTATTTTCAAATACTCATCCAAATCGACCAAATATAGACTCTGGTGACGATTTGAACAATCCGACCTTCGATAATACAACTTTATTTTATTTATTAATTTTTAAGCTTAGAATAATGCGATGTAATAGTTTTTTTTCTATACAGTTAAATTTGTTTTTCTCTTCTTTTTCACTAAATAGAAAATGTTTAATTATGTAAAACATTGTGTACTTCAAAAGCAGTTGAGCAGTTTTAACATCAATGGATCTGCTCTGTCAATTTCAGTCTGGATTTCGACCCTCACACAGCACGTTTACAGCGTTGTTAAAAATTGTGGATGATATTTGACAGAATATTGATAAAAGAAAATTTCCAATTTTGTTGTTGTTTGATTTTAGCAAGGCGTTGCACACAGCGAACAATGCGAAACTTTTACAAAAACTTCGAAATTCCTTTAATTTTTCATCAACCGCTGTAAATTGCGTTGACTTTAATATTAGTTGGGTGCATAATCCCTAACTTCGAAACAGTTAAAAACTTGGGTATAATATTCGACTGTACACTGTCTTTGAAAGCTAATGTGTCTATTACAGAATCAAAAGTGTTTGGTGTTACAAGAAGATTCCAATGCACCAGAATTGTTGGTGCTAGAAAACGATTATTTATTGCTTTTGGATCCATCATTTCCTATATGATGATATTTTAATGGCTGCATAAGATACATTAATAAAATCGGTCAGTTCACATCTGTTCATAGTTTACAGAAAAGCTGTCTCTACTAACACAATTTACTCGCGACTGGCAAAACGACCAAATCGTTTGCCACAATTTCGTATGTCTCTGTAGGTGGTGAGCGATGGATAGCCATTTTAAAAAGGTTGTGATCAGTTTCGATAAGGAGCTTATAAATCTAATTTTATGTAAGCCTATCTTAGAGATTAATTGTGGATTTGTGAAAAAAAGCGATAAAACTCTGTATTATTTTCCGACAGCCATTGCCACTGCACACTGCTTTGCAAGAGCTGATGATGTTCTCGGTTTCCTTCGATTATGTAGCTGCAAATACATTTACACAGGTACGGAGTGCGTATGTTAAGTTATTAACTATAAAAAAGTAATGCTTTTTTGCTCGTCGGTGTTTTCAATTTCCATGTAGTCAGAAACTTATTAGGTGACCGAAAAATTTAATCGCTTCAAACACGTATTTTTACCGTCCAAATTTACGGCATGAATTAAATTATCATCCATTGATAATTTCAATTCGTCCATCAATGGCGACAGCATCTGCAATAAATTTCCTTTGACCGTTTGCTTTTTGATTCGCTTCCTGTAGATCCATTCGAAGCACTTCTGTTTTCATCGATTGTATCGACTAACAAACTACCGAAAAACGGCACTTTTGCTTTGTTCAATTTCATTGATTTGCCAACATTTCTATCGCGACATGTATTCTGCAAATTATTTATTTTACTAGTTTATTCACTTCTTACTGAATGCAGATGCGGATCTATGGACGAAGACTTCTGATTTTTCTGGAGAAAAAAAGAGTAACAGACATTTATTTGCTGCCACTTGCTTAATCCACCCCTGATCAAATGACGCGCTTTTTGCAGTCAATCATCGAATCATTTTTCGATTTATCTTTCCAACGTTTCGTCTGTTTCGATGCCATTGTCAATTTCAAGCATCTCCGATGCCGTAATTTCGGTGGCCCGGAAACCAGAAAAACTCTCGAGTTCGTTTAACATCAGGGAACGAAGTTCGTTATTTTTTTTTATCCATTATGACTTGATCAAGAATTTCCATGATTTTGCGAATTCGAACTTTTTAACTTGACTGCGTAATCGTGTGATGTGTATGTACCATTATGCTCACCGTCTTGCTGCGTTGCTTAGGATATCTGGAAAATTCGATATTGCTGACTCCACAGCTGCTACCCTTTTGCATATCCATATGATATGTGAGCACCAATGGTTTCAGCGTTCGTACAAAATTGGAACCCGTTTCATCTGGGCGAGAAATTTTTGTTCTTTGTAGTTAAAGATGTCTAAACATAGCTATACCATTTGATTTTAATTCATGTTTGTCTATACCTATACTAACGGTTTAAATAAATTATTAAATCAGAAAGTAAAGTATTGTATATATGCAAGTTTGTTATATACAGGTTCACAACAAATATAGTACTTGACAGTAAAAAAAGTTAAATAATGTTAACTTATTTTTACGTATTTTTTGTTTGATCATATTTCAGTTTTCTTTTGTTTTACTTTTTATTTTTATAATTTCATTTAAATTTCTTTATTTCACAATTTTAAATCTTGATGTTTTTCACTAATTGATGTGTTTTATTTTATTTTATTTTATTTGGTTTATTGTTTCTTACTTTTTTATTTATCTTCATTTTAATTAATTCGATATCAATTAAATTTTAATTTACTTTTGTTGTTGTTTATTAAACACGATTCGCCAAACTGTGTTATTTTGGTGAATTATTCAATAAAATGTGAAAAAAAAATCTTATATCAAATATTATACATTATAAGCCAAATATTCGGGCATCTTGGATTCGATTGTTTCTGATTTTTA
>JANTEX010243032.1:0-26526 GCA_024741295.1 Macrocera vittata | reverse complement strand
CGTTGAACAAAAGTCAGTTTTTTTCTAATACAGGTGTTCGAGAGCCACCATAAGTTTATGTCCAATCGGGTAAAAAAATTGGTTGCGCATTTTTTAGGTCTCCACATCTTCTGTGAAAACAGGCATTGATGCCAATAGTTAGGAAAAATTAGACTAACAAAGGTCGTTTTTTCACATAACGGTGTTTTGGGGCTACCTCCCCTTCGGTCGGATCAAGATCGAAAACAGTAAGGTTCCTGCTCTCATAGGACGCACACATTCTGTAAAATTTATGTTTCTTCGAAGAAGTAAGCAAAACCAATATTGCCATACATATGATATGTAAATGGAAGTAAAAATCAAAATAGAAATAAATATCGACGAAAAAATATCAATTAGCTGCCACAATGACTGTAAAAAATAGAAAAGAAATATATGTCAAAACGTACTAAATCCAGCTGTCAATTTTTCGGTTTAAAATGCCTTTAGTACGTACGTATTTGCGAAAATAAACCTAAGTTATCCGGGCCGTTTTAACCGGTTGAAATAGTGAAGAATTGCGATTTGGTTAGGAAAAATCGGGTTTATTTAGGACTTTTTTGGTTTTTTAATCATCTTATAAACCGGATTTAAAACCGTGTCAAAAATATGGCCGTCATTTTAATCAATTTTTACCAAGAAATAAAGTGTGCAAAGAGTTTTGTGTCTGTAATTATTTAGTAGAATTTTACCTCTTTCCAAGTTAAGATATTCTAAAGATAAAAGCGAATATTTTGGCCAACTTGTATCAAACATAACGAAATCCATATTTGTGCATAATTTTTGCATTTTGAAAAGCGAATAGGTTAAAGGAGTTTTATTCTTTGAATGTTAGATATCGGTTTAAAATCATTTTGACATTCTTGTTATTATTAACAATGACAATTTCTTTTGTCGGACTCAGAACTTTTGGAACTTTAAAATGCATATAGTTAACTTCACGGAAAGTTTTTGTGTCGTAATAACATTTTGTTTTTTTAATTTCGCAATATGCTGTATTAACTGACAATTTTCCAAAGTGCCTACCAAATGACCTTTAGGTACGAAGCTTCGAAAGCCCCGAAGGGAAGATTTGCTAATGCTTCTTTGACAGCGCCAACATTTTACTGAAATCATCTGGCCAAGTAAAGTTTGTGCATGACTGATCTTTGTTTTACAATGGTTTGCCATGGCAGAAAATATACGTAATTAGGAAATCAATTCTAGAAATTGGAAAATCTAATATCGCCTGAATCTGAGTTGGTGATGGAGTGAGTAATTCCAGTGATGGCAACCTGAACTGCCTGAACATACACTTGAATTGATTAATGGTCACAGTCTTAATGACATATCAATCGGGATTTGGTAATAGGACCTCGCCATATCTATCTTTCCATGCTGAAATCGTGGATATGTTGTAAAGGATACCTGTGTATCAAAGTAAAGAGAAATTATATCGATTCTAGCGGTAAAAGCAGCGTTTAAATTATATATAGTTGCAATTTAAAGTTCTCATACATAATGCTCAAATTTAAAGATAATCAACGAACATTGCTTTTTGAATAAAAAAATTCAATTAATAAAATTGGGTATTTCAAATTCGAATATGAAGTTAAATATTTTAAGGTAAACATATGTATACTTAAAATTACAAATATATATACATACATATGTGCTTTCAGTTGTTCTGCTAGCTGATTTTCTTTGTTTGCAAAAATAATAGCTTATACAACTAATTATATGGTAAAAAGATATAAAATATATAAATATCTAGCGGTGTTATATTAAGAATGGGAATAGCAAAGCAATGAATTTTGCTTATATAATAATTCAATTAAAAGTTAAACAAACCAATTTAATGTGAATATTGTATTGAAATCACACCGTTGTATATATTATACTCGGTATATATGAAAAGGAAGTCAAATTAAAATAATTAACCAAAGAAGATGCTATTATTGTGTATACGAAGAGAAACAAAATGCTATGTGCATGAACTTAGGTGGACGTTGTTTTTAATTTTTCTAATAGATGTGAACAGATATAGATTATATCTGGTCTTTTGTCATTTTATTATAAATAAAATAATAATTGTCTTTTTATTTAATTTATTCTCATTCTTAATGCAATGGATATTCAGTATAGCTTGAAGTCATTCATTAGACGGGATATTCTATTAATTATTTTCATATAAAAAAGTAATGTAATTCAGATAAGTTAATTAAGTATTTTTGATAGCGATTACAAACGTTTTTTAGCTACTAATTTATAAGAGATTGGTGATGACTTTAGAACAGAAATATTTAGAGAAGAATTGGTATAGAGAATGAGAAGCAGAACTTTCTTCTAAAATATACTTTTTATAGAAAGGTATTCACCTTTCAAACATATTTAACCATGCAACTATGTTAATATGTTATGTGTTCGAAAAAGTTCTGTTTCTCATTTTGCTATATTTTAAGTCACCACTTTAGAAACATATTTAATATTCTAATATAATTAAGTTCCTCATGAAAATATTTTTTAGCGATTTATCCTGAAAATGATTTAGTTTCTAATTTGTTTTTGAGTTTCATAATTTGAACATAGTCCACTGTTTGGAAAATCGCTTTCTGGTTACACTCATAGTAATTATAGACCATTAAACTAGTAGATATTCAAGTTATATACAATTATTACATATATATGCACCATGACTTACTTCGCAGAATTTTTCCAAAGAATTGGTTTTATTTGCGTCTGGGATAATATGTGCGAGCATTCATCTTGAGATATGTAGGTATACAGTATATAGCCGCGCGTATACAGCTTTTATATTTTTATGCAATTTATCGTGTAGGAAGGCATAACATGTTCGTACTTTGTATGTATTTTGTATATAAATAATCCATATTTCTTATACAAAAGAGTTCTTATAATGCATATTATATTGAAATATATACATATTTATACATATATCCACATTTTAATACACATAAATGTATTTGTTGAACAAGTTTTCAAGATTTTTTTGTGTGTAATATTTCCATTTATACGGCCATACGCTGAGGTCGCGACTAATCGGCGACTTTCCAACGAACATTTTATACCATGTACATTAAAAGCTTACACAAAAGTTATACCACCACCTACTTCATATCATATATATATATATAGCTATATATGTATATGAACATTATATATTTTTATATGCAGTATGACAATATTTATTTGCTATTTTAAACCGATTCTATTCTGTTACAAAATGTTATTTAAATTAGCAATAAGTTTTAAATAGATTCTGTACTTAATTTTATTCTACACTCCTAATAAAAACAACTTTTTTATGTTCCTGTGTATGCAATAACTACAAATATGATTTGACATTCGCGCTGCAAGACAAAGGCAAAGAGAAAACCATTTAAAAATGTTTTTTTTTTGCTTTCTTCTTCTCTATTTATATGTAATTAATTACCAGAAGACTGGCAGCTAATGTGTGAATTTAAATTTCAATGTCATTACACAAATGCCACAAATTAAACAATAACAATAATAAAATAACAAATAAATTATTTTATTATAAAAAAAATTCACATATAATGATTAAAAAAATAACATAATAAAGTCAAGTTCAAATTTATAGTACCTTTAAAGATCGCTATGAAAATTGAATAGGTTTTCATTGTAATAGATTTAGTTACACGATTTCTAGAGATTTTTTTTTCGAAAAAATTTCTTAATACATTTTACTTAAAGTCGTTACAGTTATTCTTACAAATGACTCTTCTGTTCTACGTTCACCGATCGTATACAAGTGCACATGTCATATTTTTTTGAAACCGATTTGTTAATACCTTAAAGAACATGCCGCAATTTGGTAATTACATTTCGGCCAAGTTTTTTTATGACATATATAAATTTAAAAAAATGTCTTCCTTCTTTAACAAGAATCCCGCAAAGATAAAACAATTTTTCGGACAGTGATTCTGATGTCATATATACTTATACCTATAACTACCTTCAATTCTCACAAAAATATTTATTGTGTGTAGTCCCATTCTTGTCGCATCACATAAACATAAATATTTTATTGTGGTAATTTTCCGACAATTTAATTAATTAATTGCTACCAATGACAAAATTCCGTACAACTAAGATCGAAAATTACATGAATTTTCAATTAAGATGTTTTCTAAGCCTCAGTGTACAGATATGTATTTGTGCATATTGCTGACCTTGGATTTTCTTTATTCATAATATCATCAGTATATATATAAATATATATACCTATATTGCATCTTACCTACCTATACGTATAGAAAATATACTTAATCTGAATGCAAGATCTTTTCGTATGACAATTATAGTAAATATCGGCTGCGGTTGATGATGATGTCTTATATACCAAACTTATTTTCTGTATAAACGCTCGAGGTTTCTCTGATCTTGCAGACCATATACATATACATTTTATTAAAAATGTAGTATGCATATATTGTTTTAAAATTTTGTTTTTACTTTTAAAATTGTTGAAAATACATTCCGTTTTTCTTATATAGATATGTATATGAATACAGTAGGAGAGAGTAAGGATAGCGTGCCACAGAATAAAAAAAAGTGTATGAATTTGATGTATAACATTTAAATTGTTCACTGTTAAAAAGAAAAAAACCGGGATCGTCGCCTAAAAAGATGTCTTTTGTATAATAACTCTAATTTAAGCTTTTTGTGTATGCGTCTTATGTTCGTCCAACAAAAATTCTTTAAAATACATTCATAAGATTGGATAAATCTTTGACTTTGGTTGAAAATTTTTGCTCTTGATGAATAACATTTAAAATGTTCACTGTTAAAAAAAAACCGGGATCGTCACCTAAAAAGATAGTAACTCTAATTTAAGCTTTTTGTATATGAGTCTTATGTTCGTCCAACAAAAATTCTTTAAAACATTTATAAGATTGGACAAATCTTTGACTTTGGTTGAAAAATTTTGCTTGCTGTATAACATTTAAAATGTTCACTGTTAAAAAAACGGGTTCGTCGCAATAATAGATGTCTTTTGTATAATAAGTCTAATTTAAGCTTTCTGTATATGTATCTATTCGTCCAACTAAAATTCTTTAAAATACTTTCATAAGATTGGACAGTCTGACTTTGGTTGAACAATTTTGCTTCATTAAAAATGTTCACTGTTAAAAAGAAATTAACCGGGTTCGACGCATAAAAAGATGACTTTTGTATAATAACTCTAATTTAAGCTTTTTTTGTATGTATCGTCCAACTAAAATTCTTCAAAATGTTCACTGTTAAAAAGAAAAAACCGGGTTTGTCGCCTAAAAAGATGTCTTTTGTATAATAGCTCAAATTTAAGCTTTTTGTATATGCATAAGATGCTCGTCCAACTAAAATTCTATAAAATACTATCATAAGATTGGACAATCTTTGATTTTGGTTCAACATATTTAAAACTTACTAATCTAAAATTAGTAAACACAAATGATTAAAGAAACATTTCCATTATGAATTTTATTGTAAAAACAAAGTTTTTTTCTCAGATTCCTGAAAAAAATCTTAAATCGTCAAAAGCTACTCTAAGACTAAAACGAACCAGTTGAACTTTTTTGTTGATTTTTTTCATGATCCCCTATATTATTTGATGCATATATACACAATACCTACAGTCTTTTTGTATTTTAGCAATGCATATTAATGATATGTTTGTGTATCACAAAGAAGGCACCAGCATGCACGAAAGTTTCAGCATAAAACAAAGATGTAGCACTGATTGAAAAAAAAATAAAAATAATAATAATGGAAAAATATTCATACCGCGCCGAGATAAATAAGAATCGCGTTTTGTGCGTCTCGTCTTTCTATGTGTATAATATATATACATACATATATACCAGGCTACATTTATATGTTGTTGACGTAATGAATATTAAATACTTATATGTTTGCAACATACATATACACTATATGTCAAAATATCACTTTCACCTGGTTAAGATAAATTCAATCTTAAAACATATAAGCGCACGTCACGACACACATTAAATTCAGTTTTGTGTCATTTCAGATGATTTTTTTAATGTCCTTTAGAAATTAAAGAATTTCAAAACTTGCTGCGAAATAACTTCTGGCTTTGTGTCAGAAGCTAGATTTTTTATTGTTCAATAAAAATGAAGAAAAGAGGACTTTATGTTTAAAACGATTAAAACTCTATGCATAGTCTGTCGGCTTATATGTGATTTTCGGAATCTCATACGACTCTAAATGCCATATAGTTTAATCGTATCTTCTTTATATGGAAATATTGGTATTGGCGTTTCTGTACAAAAATAGGTGCGTATAGTTTGTGAGAAAAGTAAACTATTTTTTAAATGAAGTATTACATATGATGTGGTCTTAGACGATTGACAATATTTAATTTTTTCAAATTGATAAACCATTCCATGACCAAACAACTAAAATCCAGTTTCATTATGAGATAATTTTACTAAATATAGAAGTTGCATGCGTGTGTCATTTAAGTTATATATACATATGCATATATATATATATGAAGTTCCACTATATACACACAAAAGACCAAAGGCAAAGATACATTTTTCTCAACAAAATGGAATGTTAAAAAAATGTTTTGGTAAAGTTCTGCACTTTCGATTTTTATTATTAAGGTAGTTATGGCCGGTGGTATCGTATGTTACATTGCGAGGCATGCGGTAATGGGAGATTTTTATTTTTTTTTAAAGCCATTGAGTTGATATTGTATATTATTATGTATTATATTTATAGTTTGCGGGTATTTAGCTATACTATGCACCTATATAAGTATATGTTTATTCAATAATAAGTAAAATATAAAATTGGCGTGTTGTATTTCGAATGCTTCACATAAAGGCGTTTTCTCTTTAATTTGTAAAATTTTTTAGCTGGTATCTATACATATATACTCGTATATTAATTTACACCATTTCCAATTCGTTATGTTCGCTATTAATAAATACCTATGTCTCAAGTGTCTAGCATATAGATTATAATTTCATTCACAGCAGATCGATTTTCTTCTGATATATACAAATACAAGACGATTGCCGATATACCATTAAAAACAGTAACGGCTAAATAAATGGATCGATTGTTAAGTTAAATATCTAAAGGAGAGGAATGACACACGGTTTTATTTTTAAACTCAACTTTAACAACAGTTACTTCCAAAAAGATTAAAAAAAAAGATTAATATAAAATAATAAAAATGCCTCTAATTGATATGAAAAAAAAACATATTTTCTACTGTGCAGTGCTCATGTGTAACCGTTACAATAAATTGTAAACGTTTATTATATCTGAACATTCTAACACTTTAATATATTCTTCGACGTCTACCCACAGTCTGCATTCAGTATTTGTATGAGTGTCGTTAAATATTATTTAACATATTATGGATTAGTTTTTATATACATATATCTTACCACACCTCTGCATTGAAATATAAAAAGTAACCTCGACTTGAACCGCTTTTCATTTCAATCAATTAATAATATAGTTAATATATGTAAATGTCAATAATTCGTCATCGAAAGTGTCTATCTACTATAACTTTGATCATTGGTATTGGTATTATACAGTATTTGTTGTGGAAGGAGATCCAAATAATTTGCAATGTTAAAATTAATTAAATGAGAAACCGACACCCACAACACTCTAAATACCTATGACATATGGTTAGATTGATATAGGTGAATAAACGTACACACTTACACAATATATGTATATATTGAATACCCAACAAACATCACTTACTGTTATTTAAATGTGGCAAAGTATATGCGACGTTGACGTCCTGATGGGAAGTATTTTTTACAACGTTTATTTTCAACGTTCACTTGGATACCTCAAAATTCTTAAAATGGTTACATTCTCAGGACATCATTTGGAAGTCCCTTTTTTTTAAAAAAAAAATGACGTAGTTAAAAAGATGTTGTTTTATCTGCCGGTGGAATTTCTTGAAATTACTAGATATGTCCAAATAACGTCTTTTTCTAGCGTAATTATATAGACATTTAGTAAAGTGAAATTTGGTTGTACTATTTAAATTCAACATTCATCTCAGTGTGATCAAAAAACATATGTCTAAAGGACTTCAAATTGATATAATAATGGAATGTAGTTATGATTCATTGATGTTCTATGGACGAATAATTGATATCAATGAGATGTAAGAAATAATAGTCTTTAATATCGTTTTCTTACAACCGATTCTCATAAATATAAAGGTACTATTAGTTCACCTGTTGGTTATCCTGAACATGCTGTAATTAGTGCCATATTTTCGTATAGAAGTACATCTTCACTTTCAGGGACGATTTCACCTAATAAGTGAATTTTAATACGTTACTACTTCGATATATTCGATTAGTCGATGTGTTTT
Source organism: Macrocera vittata (assembly GCA_024741295.1). Taxonomy (NCBI): domain Eukaryota; kingdom Metazoa; phylum Arthropoda; class Insecta; order Diptera; family Keroplatidae; genus Macrocera; species Macrocera vittata. The sequence goes on along the minus strand of JANTEX010243032.1, from coordinate 18,116 downwards.
CTCTTTGATGCAAACGTTGCAACTATACATTCGTTACAAGCACAATTCTAACCGGAATGAGAAGATTTATCCTAAAAAATTATCAGGCGAAAGAATGGAAAATTGTCGTGGCATAATAAGAATCGATGCAAAAGAGCTATATCAGGCAATAATTCGTTTTATTTAGCTTCTAATGAGCTCTGACAGATATAATTTAGCAATTACACATGAAAAGAATCGTTCTGATGTTGAGATTCAAAATAAAAACTCATCTTGCGATAAAGGAAGTAGACAATTTCGGTCAATAGGTAAAACTATAAAAAAGTCTAGAGCCTATAATAAAGTCTAGAGAGAAATTAAGTTTATTTGCGAATTTTTCAAATATAGATGGTAATGGCTGTTGGCTTTTACAATTCCAAGTAAATATGCACATATGGGTCACATTTATTTCAGAAACAGAAATATAATGCGTGTTTTTATTAGCTTTAACATTCATAAATCAGCAGGACCAGACGAATTTGATTCTATAGATTTAAACCATTGTGTTGGTGTATCCATTATGACATTCCAACTATCTTTCTCGGCAGATTTTTTTCAAGAAACTTCTGAATCTACTGCAATTACACACTGATTTCAAAGAAAGTCGGATCAAAATAAGATCCTACAAATTATTTATTGGCCAATAGCAATCACATCTATTTTGTCTAAAGTTATGGAAAAAGAAGTTGATGTGGTATTTAGAAGGCTTAAATTGTTCGATAGTAGTACCAATTTAGTATATGCAACTGCCAAAGATTTAGATTAGTGAAATTTACAGACTTTTTTTAATTTTAGAATTTTCAAAATATAAAAGCGAAAACAGATACGATCTTCCATTCTAGGAAAGTAGAGATTAAACAAAACTAATAATTCAAGTTTTTAATCTTCGTGAAATTTTCTTCTAGATTTTATCAAAATGAATTGAAATCATGAAAATTTTAATAAATGTTTAAAAACGCAACTAACGATTGTTATTTTTTATATTTTTTTGAGTAACTATACGAATACGACGAGAATAATATTTAGGGTTAGTAAAAGGTTTTGTTATGTTTTCTGCAATAGTATTGAAACATTTTAGAATATTTTTTTAATTGGAATCCGAATTGAGTATTTGTCATTTAGAAAATTTGTCTTTAAACATTGCATTATACTTATTATAATGCATAGAAAATTCATTTAAATGTTTTTGTAACATTTTTTTCGAAAAATGCATACAGTGGAAGTATACTGTACTAGCTAAATGAGTGTAATAGTATAATCATTACTTTTTTATCATAAAACATCTATTAAATATTGATTATTTATCTACTGTGACTCAAATTAAATATATTTACGTAATAAAAAAAAAATATCCATATATATTTTAACTTTGTAATTTTTTGGAATCCATTGAATTTAACTTTCTTGTATTTTTTTTTTATTATTTAATTTGATTGAATTATTTACCTTCTATTCTTTATACCACACAGCACACAATGATCAATATCTGAATTGAATTTAGTTATTATAGTCCATGTTCTCTATATTGTGTATTCACAGACTGTATGGTGTAGATAAACCGATTTGTTCAGCACCCTCAGAGGTCCATGACTTTTTTTTAACTCATAGAAAAATGTTTCCTTTTTTCATTGTAATTTATTGGTATTACGGTCTTTTGTATTACTCAAGAGGAATACGTAAGCAGCAATGTGCATGTTGGTTTTTTTTTTTCGGTTTATCTAATATAATGTACGGAAGGTGGTTTCTTAATAATAATATATAATGGAAAAAACACATAATGATGATGACTTTATTTATATTCTTTAAATATATTCATAAATCATATTCTCTGGGTGTTATTTATAATTTAACCCGACACTATATATTTTGTATATGAGATAAAATTATATAACTCACTGTAAAATAATTCGTTATTTGTATGTGTGTTAGTTAAAGTAATCTATGCATTTGAATTTTTTGGATAAAAGCAAAGAAGGTATATTTCATATAACGTTTATATAGACATCGCAAAATTAAACTACTCCATATCTGATTTTCATGTAGCGTATTATAAAAGCCTTGTAAACACAACCTTTTTTTGTTCTGTAGCAATCTTCTAAGTAAATATTACTAAGCAAAATTTTTCTGTACAGTTTAAATTCATTTTGGCAGCAAGCTTCATGTCTTGAGTTACAACCTTACGCCTTGAAGCTGTCGATATTTACATTCTTTCTCCATTTAAAAATTTTAGTTTTTAGTTATATCCTACGAAATACTGTTTAACGTAAATTATATATCCATAATAGGTATTATATTATATAATATAATTTTTAACTACAACACGGTAGGTTCGAAAAATCTATTAAGTAGTCTATGAAATATAACTTTAATTAATTAACTTGATGATAAACACTTTTCATTTTTTCTTTACACACTCTATTTTAATTATTGTGGGAATTTTTTTTCAAATTTTAATAAATCCACTTTGTTGAAAATGTTAATAGATATCAATAATTGTATCCAGTCGTACAATAGATGTACAAACGTTTTTTTTTCTTATTCTTATACTTATATCTGTATAAACTATTAGTTTTCAATCAATTGTGTTGAATTTTATATGAAACATAAATTTAAAATGTTGATGTTTTGGAATTAATACAACAAATAAAATCAATTTAATAGAAAAGCAGTATTTATTATGGTGAAATTTCTATTAGTAATAAAGATGGAATATAAAAATAAAACGTTGTAAAGATTTGGTTTTACTTTTTTGTTGGCTTTGTTTGGTAATATATGACTAAATAAAAAAAAACTATATCGTTGGCGATGAATTCTCGATTTCAAATATTCATAACGATTGAAAGATAGTCTTAAAGCTGGAACACAAACACTTTCATTTGGATTCATAATTTGTTTAGGATAAAGCCGTAGGTATATAGCTCACATAATACTCGTAATATTGTATTGATATTCTTTTATTGTTTATTTTAGCAAATACCAAACATTTTGTAAAAAAAAAAGATTCACATTTTTTGTTTCGTGGACTTTCAAATACCGATGAAATTAAAATTAAGTATTTATTTTTTTCTATTTCCATTTATTAAAAAAAAAATCCCAGTACTTCGTATCTTTGCCATAGGATACCTCAGGGCCTAAAACCTGTTAATATAATTGTATGCATAAATGTTTACAATGCATATATGTAATGTCAATACATTTTTTACTCAAGATATGGTATACAGTCGTACAATATATAATAGGAGATACTCTGAGAAAAAAAATATTATTCAACGTACCAAAAACTATGCATATTATAGAATTTTGATATAGTAATTATATTTTAGGATAACTGTCAGAATTATACACACAATAGTAAGTAGAATAGATGTTTTGGTAAGCTTAACGCTTTCCAAAATATTAAAAACAATTTAGAAAAAGAGCTCTGTAAGAAGGAAATATTTGTAGCTATACTCTTTACATAAATAAACAAATTTATTTGGATCAACATTCGAAAAGAAGAGAGAGTGGCTAAGCTCTCGTAATAGTGAAGAAATCTCCAGCAATGTTTACATGTACTCGCATTACCGGTAATAGTTTAATTGAAAAGCCTACAAATTGCAGAACTTGTAGGAGATAAACCAGTTTAAGCTCACACACACAAAAACATAAATATCTATTTATATATATTACATAGCAGGCTGAATTCAGATTCTAATAATAACAAATGTTATAGATATTTCTGCTATCAATAAGTCTTTCGATGGTCGACTGCGCTAAAACAGTTTTCTAAGCGAAACTATGTTGTCCTTATAAACATATTTTTTCAAAAGTAAACAAATATCAATAATAGACAATTTGTGAAGCAGTATTCTTCGTACAAAAATCTAAATGTTTCGTCAATCGGTTTTGAAGCCAAATATATATTGATGATTGGTTCTTTAAAGATCCTAAATATGTTGCTATCCCGACCAACAGCGTCATGGTAAAATACCCAAGTATCAAAATCTGTCAGGATTCCTTAAATTAAATCTTATAAAAATGATACACCTGTTGGTAGTGTATATGTTCGTGAAGCAGTGTCAAAAATCCAATCGAAACATTTTGATTACCGAGTTGTGAATACTTATTCGTATTAACGTCAGTAAAAGTTGGCAAAAGGGTGCGCCCAAAATTTATTAAATTCTTAAGTTATATGCCATTCTCCTACATAAAACTTCTTTTATTGTATCATTACAATCTTTACCACATCGACCTTTCTAAGCTAGTGGCAAATCTGCTAAGATTGTCCGTATTCCGAAGAAGTCTTCACAAATTGTTACCTAAGAATTTCGACCAATTAACCATTTATGTACGCTGTCAACAATATGCGAGCGACTAATGTTTGATGAAATGTCCTATTATCTGAACGAACACAACTTTTTAGATAGATCATCATTTTTAAACATTTTGTTATATTAGCCAGGAATTAATGTAAAGATTGTTGCCATATGAAAGTAGGCTATTTTATTTAGTAATTTAATGTTCATATATCTATTCGATAATTTTATAACGGTCATTTTGACATATAAAATGTGTGAATATTCCGAACAGAACCGTAGGTATGATCAATTTTCTGAAACAATGCACGAAAATTTGTGTGAGTTTTTTTTAAAGGATATAAGAATTCAAAATTACTTTCCGCTGCCAAAAATGCAACAACTTTCATAAAAATGGCCACCCTAATGTATATCCTACGTTAAATTACTTGGTAAATACGATAGCATGTCTCAGCCTGATTTGATATTCGGCTGCCCATTTAAAAAATTTATGACGTATCGTTTGTGCCTGGTATATCTATAAATATTGATAGGTGATTCATTCTTTCTTTCGACACTCTCCAAATTTATACAGACTCTGTAAGGAGACTTAAAAGAACTAAGTAAAATCTTATCGACATTTGAACATATTTTTTGAGATTTGTTGTTTATGGCTCGATTTGATCCAAAATCATACATATAGATAGAAGGTCTAATGAAATAAGGTATGTACATTCTAAAAAACGCATTCTTTAACATTTTTAGTAATTTCAGTGATATAAGAGGACCTGGGATCCGGGTGGGATAGGATTTCGTACGATCGCCCTAAAATTCACTTTTCTTTATTTTCAGATATGATTCCACAGATTCTGAGGAAATTTTAATCAAATATATAACAAAGAAAAATTCTAACAAGACCTTGGCCATCTTCTTCAAAATTTTCTTTTCTTAGTTTTGTGAAAATCTTCATATGTCAAAATTTGGAAAAAATCTAGCGAACAAAAAAATTTTCTAACTTGAGCTGTGTTGTACTTTATATGTATGTCTAGGAAAGATGTAATCCAGGCACTTGATCTACCTCAAATTTTGACTTCTTAGTTTTCTGTCCCTCTGCATTATCTGTGAGAACTTGGAGCGAATTGAATCATTAACAAAAACCAATCTTAAAATCTTCTATAACATAACCTTTAATTTGCGCACGGTCATTTCTGACTCTCTATTATTCAAATATTATATGTGATTTTCCATTATCCAAATTAATTTAATTTTTATTGATTTATTTTTCTTTTACTTGTTAAACATTTTAAGAGTTACTAAATTAAAAAAAAAAGTCGAACAATATTTCTGATCTCTTGTAATTTGAATATACCGACACAATTGATGTACTAATCAGCTGTGAACATGCCCAAGACTTGTCATATATCATTCCGTATGAATTACATATAACCTACACCTGATATATATTTACAGAAAATAAAAAGTTCTAACTTCTTTACTTCAATGTAATTTAATAGTTTCTGGTTCGAATGCAGTTATGTACTTAATAGTTACAATTTAATGATGCTTTTTGCTCTGCGCGCTTATTATACCATTTACTGACTACCGTTTTTATTTTGATGTAAAAACGTTCAAAATAATGCGTCTAGAAACAATTATAATCAAATAATATATAAACATCTATATAAGTATACGTATACTCGCTTACATAATAGTCATGTGCATTTTAAATGTTAAAAGTACTTAAAAGCGACTTGTCATTTTCGCATGGGTAACTGTGAAGATACGACAGTCTCTTATTATAACGGATATAAACATTTTAAATAATATTATAATGCCAAACTATAAGTAATGAAAATTCAGTTCAATGTCACATTAAAAAATGCTTATAAGTGAATGAATTTAAAATAGGTGTATACAAAACGCATACTTATATGTACATGCTTTATAAATGGTTAGATATATCATTATTGAAATGGATATTGTTATGTGAAATCAATTTATTTATTTACCAATTTTTTATCTATAACTGAAACTATTGGTAAATGGTAATAGATCTATGCATGTGTAATTAATTAGTTTCATAAATTCTTATTAATATTTATTTAAACATAGACAATAGATAACAATTTAAGTTATGTGATCTTAGAGTTAACGGATTTCTTATTCAAATATTTATAGTCTTAACGTATGCATTTCATTGTATACAAATATAATCAATTTTCTTTTCATATATCATTAAAATTGTTATTCAAATTTTTTTTTTTAAAAAAAGTAAGAAAATAACTACGTACATAATAATTTTTATATCGTAACTCGCAAACTATAAAAGTTAATATTAAACAAAAGACCTATTTTTAAGCGACAAACCTTTTAATTCAACGAGGACCGTCACTTAAAAAAATGTCTTTTGTTCAGTTAAAGCGATAATTGCAGTCCGTTGATTTTGCAAATGTATTTGCCAACGATGATACAATTTTACTGTTGTATTGGTATAATATAATCGGTTTTCTAGTTGGTATAAAAATGTTGAAAAATGTACGCAATCGTATTATAAATAGAATATTATGGTAAAACAAAATTCACAAAAAAAATGTTGTGTTATATTACCTGTATGTACGGCATTTCCATATTAAAAATTAAACAAATGAATATATGCTGATTGTTAAACCTTTTTATTAGTACCGCAGCCAAAAAGCTATATCACACATGATTTAAAAAAAAAATTATACAGAAAACTGTATTCTCTCGTGGAAATGCCCGCAATAACCAGCGTTCGCAATAAAATGTAAATTACTAGTTTATTATGTAATAAATTTTCAATTTATGTAGGTATATGTCTAATATTCATAGCACATTAACGGTTCTAAGAAGATTTTTGTGCAAATATTTATAAATACGGTTTCATAAACGCTGTAATTGCCTAGGTATAAACGATGAGAAATTTTTTTGTTAGTTAATTTGAAAACACATTTATATGTAATATGAGTATATGCACATATGTATATACAATTTTGGGAATTTTTAAATGGTTTTTGTATAATATTAGCGCTAACTATATAAGTACCAATAATTCACATGATCGTACATGACTACATATATGTTATAATATAATTTGTAAACATAAAGGTTTTTGACCATATACGCCCGGCTATGTTTATTCATAGTTTTGCATAAATCATATTAGTTTTACGAGTATGTATTTATACGAACACATGTACTTTCTAATTTTCGCTACACAAAGCTCTAGAAAATTATTATATTTATATATGTGTATATATGAGTAAATATAATAACGCATTTTGTTAAATCTTTAAGTGTATACAACACACAATACCCATACGGTATTTAAATTAGTTGTTATGTATTTATAAAATTATAATACAAAATACTGGTTTTTTCTGCATACATTGGTGGCAGAAACGACCTTCTCGTCTACAGGGAATTCGTTAGTGTTTGTACATAAATAAGAAGCTTTTAGTTTCGAGCACCAATTCACCTATTATATCGAGTGCTTATTATAAATAAATACACTGTCAGACTTATTTATAACTTTAATGGACACCGTACATTATTTGATTTAATGCCGAGTTGGTATAAATCTTTTATTCTGCGATTGAACTTCTATATGTATTGAAGAGAACCAAACCAATCGGAATGAGATACATACATAGGTTGGTATTATAATGGTCGTACTAAAATTGTTTTACTTGATAGGGTGATTCAATGTCAATAGAAGATGTTATTGCATAAAGTTTGTTGCTGAAAACAACATTTTCCGGCTCTTTCAAATAAAGCTTAGGCCAGAGTAAAGAAAGTACAGAGTTCTAATTTAGAGTTTTTTTTTTATTAATTTCAATCTTAAAAATTCTGTAATTTTATTGTAAAAGTTGGAGCTTTCACGATTAACTAAACTTAAGAATAAAGTCTCAAATATGTGAGTTTACTGCAGTTTTACACGATATGTATGTACTTTTAAACTCAGCTTGATATGCTTGTTACATGGAAACAACGTTGTCAGGTATAAATGCCAAGCAATTTTATACACTTACCGTTAGAAATGGTGAATTAATTTATTATAAATAATTGTTATATTCGTCTATGATTTACGATCTATCTGTTTTACTGCGGCCAATAGTCGTTTTGAGTGTACATTTAAACAACAAGTCACACGCATATTAAATAAACTACATTTTCAGTTTAAAACATTCGAGTATAGAATATTTATATTTTGTTTTTTTTTAGTGTTGTAAAATTTTCCAATATTAAAATTTGTCAATGTCATAGATTATTTTCTTTGGCAATTTTAGTAAATAGTTTTTTTTTTCGTAAGCTTGTTAATCTGTGACAATGTATCAGCAATCAGTATGAATATATCTATTAATGTACGAGTATAATAAATGTTGATTTTGTGATCATTAATTATAAACATTTAATCTACTGAACGTATACAATTTAAATGCGTGGGATTTAAAATATATATTTTTTGGCTTACATTATGACAAATGCAAGGATATATATTGATATGCCTAATGAGTAAAGCCTTGAAAAAAGCGGAATTGATTTAATTTTTTTAAATAGAATATAAGATAAATATAGGTTCAGGCGCCTAGATTTCGTTTTAACTTTAGATGATTAGACCTATATACAACAATAGTGATTGTAATGCTTATGGCATCGGAAGGTAAATTCCTATGAATTTAGATATCATTTACATAAAAACGTTAGTAGACCTCTGTTGAAACTTAGGTCCAGCTTTCGTAGTTTTCTATTAAATTTGAAATCCTGGATCCACATTCTGGAGTGAAATTATGGCATTGAATTTTGGTGTCGTCTGGTGCAGAATATGGATTAAAAATATCAACTATCATGTTTGGTTTGGATATGTTTACTTTATAAATTAATATGTATATTTTTTTAAATTCATATGACAAATATATTTCCATCCATATAATGAAAATATATTTTTACAAAAAGTCTGTGAAAATTTAATCGATTTGGATAATAAACACCAAAATTTTAAAGAAAAAAATAAAACTATGCCAAAACTATACTTTGGTGTTGGATCTTCTAGAAATATTGAGTTTACAGGTTTGGTGATCATATAGCAAATGCGTATTTTTCAAATACGTTGTGAATACTTTATACATTATGTGTTCAAAAAATCACTCCTTAAAATTTTGTTTCCAATAAATAAGCATTCTGCTTCAGTAGTTAAACCGGTACTTGAATAAGACGGTTTAAATCTCTGTTCATTGAACTTAGTGATCACATTTTTTAAGTTCCGTTGGTCAAATTAAAATTGATACGCTTGCAGTAATGCCTGGTCTTGTGTTAACAGCAATATGCGGTAGTGAGCCAATTACTTTTCGACATCGCTCATTATTCGAAAGAGATTTGCTATTTCTAGCAAGTTTGTTATAGGATCCAATAGTATATTGGAGGGCTACGCATCTATAGTCAAAGTTGTTTTTATGACTTTAACAGCAATTGTCAATAAAGTACGCAGCGTTTAAATCAGTTTTAACTTCGAAAATCCATTTAGATCCGATTGCATTCTTCGCTTCCGGCAAATGTTGTAATTTCCAAGTTAATTTTTCCTAACGAGTCAAATTCATCTTGCATTGGTTGTTTTCATTTTCTTTTATCTTCACCATCCAACACTGATTTCACACTATAGTTGAAGCAATATTTTACGAAATTCTCTGTGTAATTTACGATTTCAATATTTTCTTTTTCAAATAGTTACTTTTGTTTTCTTGATTTTTCTTACAACTTGGAGCCATTTCAATGGATTTTACATCACACGAAATTAAGTTGATTTGTACTCTTTATTCTTTTGAATTTTCCATATAGGCGACTTTCTACCTTTACTGATCTTGTACTTTTAAATATACTTTTAAACCAAAAAATCTTGGTTGGCTTATATTCTGATTGATTTTATTTTTCTACCGAATTTAATTGTTATTTCAGCCTTGTTATTGCTGTTTTCGAAAACAATATTCTCTGTGCTATCCTGCATCTTCATTTGGTTCTTCGGTAGTTTTTTGTCTGGTATGTTCTTTCTTTATCATAATAATTATTTCTCTTGTTTTTATAAGAAATAACAATCGCATTTCAAATGGCCTCTTTTCTTTGCAATAGAAACATTTTGATATTGAACCAGATTTATAATCATTTGTCGTTTATGTTTTTGTACACATTTTTAAAGCAATTTAATTTACAATATAAGAACGAAAAGAACTATATGTTGACACCAATAGCAGATTCAGGGAGGGGGAGGGGAGGGGGAGTGAATGAAGACATTTGTTAACTATTGTTGTAATTAATGTGTATCGACAAATTTCTAATGGTTTTATGCTTATGTTGTCGTATTTTAATAGTCAGAGCTTTTGTACGATGTTCATTAGAAATATATCATATATGGCATTCGTTTCAAACAGATATAAGATATAATAAAAAATCAACAGAGAAGATCAATTATCTTAAACACAATAGCCTCCTACTGAAAATCGTAGATCCGCACCTGGTTGCCACAGAATCAGATTAATTATTACATTTTTTTAAATAATGAATCGCTTAAAAAAACATTTCTGTTTATCAACAACATACAGTACCCTATTCTAATCACAGGATCGGCCAGAACAAAACACTTCAAAATTCAAACATAAACAATATAAAACTAAAATAAAATAAATTAAATATGGCTTTTATTTAGCTTAAAAAAAAGATTAGCGTGGTATTTTTCAAAAAGATTTGAATTTCCAAACTCTTATGTTGGCCTCTTTTTTTTAAATTAGTTGATTGGTGGTTGCATGAATTCCAGACCAAGTTAAAACGACGATTTGTCGGGGATATTTCGAAATATGTTAATTTCTTCTTCAGCGTCCACCAATCAACTAAAATGTTTATTTTTATATAAATATCTTTGAAATACGTTTTATTTAAATTAAATTAAATTAAATTCTTAAATTTTTGTTTTAAATTATTTTTTAGTACTATATTAGGAGAGATAGATTATTTTTAGCCAAACCAACAAACCGTCTAGTAACTTTGGTTACTCCACAATGTTATCCGATCGCTATCTTTATATATTTTTTATAATCTATCAACCCTGAAAAATAAGATCTCTAACTATAAAAGTAAATTTGCATATTCAAGATTTTGAACAAAAAACATGCAAACCATACCTAATCTCAAAAGGGCGGTAGTTATTTCAAAGTCTTTCGATGACTGCAGCATACACTTTTGCTATAAACATTTTGATTTATACAAACACGAACTTCTTTAATTTAGTATACATTTAAAAAAAAACTACTAATTCTCTATTTAATTTAATGACGAAGAATATATTTCTGTCATCCAAAACGATTACAATAAGTGCGCAAAAAACGATTCTCTAATTTATAATAGAATGAAAAATTAATAGCTGATCAGCTCATCAACGAATAATTCAAAGTAGTAAAGAAAATACACAAATAACATTTGATTTTTGCGCATTTACATTTTTTTATCCTTATTGCACAGAATATTTGATATATAAAATATAAATCAACATTAATTTACTTTTATGGACGTACGCACATTAGCACTACTTATTTATCATCATTGTGCAAATATATGGTGAAACGGCCGAAATTAATGAACGTACAACATGTAATTTAATGAGGCTTTAATGGTTTGTTAAAAAGATGAACAAGACACAGAAAAAGTGACCCCGCCGCTAAATTCGTTAAGATTTTTTTTTCCTTTGTAATGTAATACATGACTGTAGCAGCGGCAAGCATTCAATACTTATGATGTGTGTAGCAGAGAAGAGATAATCAAGTATATTTATCTATGTAAAACCATGTTTTTATGCAAATTATTTTAAGCCGACATAGCTATTAAAAGCAGATATTCATATTAGAATCAATAATCATAGATACGATTTTATTTTTATTCTAATTATTTAACATTATTTGCCAGGTATAAGATTAGTTTTGATTAACAAAAAAAAAAGATGTTCTGTTTTTGTTGAAGTTTTTACTCCTGTTCTTACTCGTTAAATGCATCCTTTACCCATCTCTGTCCTTGTAGTCCGTCTACATTACTCGTTAGCTTTAGTACGCATATATGATCCTAATTACATATATATAACATATATGTTACATTCATGAACAGCTTAGCGCGGTGTCTATTTTTTTTGGTTAATCATCGTCATACTTAATTAGAAGCAATAATTATAAATAATTGCTTTATTATGAACGTGAAAAATATTTTGTGTTTTTTTTTACTATGTAAACTTTTTAATGGTTAATAAATTCGGGTTATAATAACTTTGTGTTTAAAAATAATAGCCAAGAGTAGCAGCAATATAAAGTTATTCAAAATTTAAAATAATTGTTCTAAACCGTAAATGTTGCGATCACTTAAAAATTGTACACCTTTAATCTACAAAATCTGTGTCATCTGTACCCAGAAAAACTTTATAGAAAAACAAATAAATGCCCAAAACATAATGGGCAATATAGTCTCGTACACACAACATAAAACTCCATAAATGATGTGTTCGCAGTTAGCTTTTGGACATATAGCTTAAATAATATAAAAGAAAAAATTATGATTAAATTAAAGGTGAGAGGTTTATGTATATATAATAGCATTTCTTTGAATTAGTGAAGGAAAAAAAACAACACTAAACTATACGGTAAACAGTGAAAAAGAAAAAGAGTTCATTGGCATCTAACTTTTGATTTTAAGATGATTTGCTTCTGTCTTGTGTGAGTACCAAAAGCATAACCATAAAGATGATGAATTTATATATGTATGTTATATAGAAATACGTTGAACAACGATAATCTTCTTAAAGATCTACAAAATATTGTGCATTTTTTGTTCGACTGTGTATACATATATAGATTAGTCGAAAAATCTTTTTTTGTTGTGGTCGTTGTTGAATAAATTCCGTGTGATATAACTGTTCAACTTTTTTTTCTTCTAATATTTCTAATGTATAGAGATAGAGATTGTCATATGCCGAAAAACCAGTTACATATATATATATATACGTTGGAAGTGGTTTACCTTTGAAAATGAAACTTTTTATGAATTAAAAATCTATAAAACCGTCAACTATAGATTGATTTTGTAGTTCGCCCACATACGTTAAATTCTACCATATGATACGTATTGGCAATGCAATTTTGCATTGGAACCATTTATATAGATCGGATTTTGGTATTTTTCATCGTTGAAGAAGGAATATAATTTTTTTTAAATAAAAACGCTATTTACTCGTTATTCCTGGTACATATTAAATAGATTATATTATATAGTCATTTTATCATTAAAAAGGACTGTAAAGTTATAAATTAAAGATTTAATAACAATAATTAACTTTCAAGTTTATAGTGCAATGTAAAACAAATAACGATATAATTAACATTATAATACAAGCGAGCAAAGTGATCATTGCATATAGATTGCAATAATTTCCGTTTAATAGTATCCACCTTTTAAATACTTATACATAAATAATAATTTATATATGGGATGGAAATTGTTAAGCTTATAAAAGCCACTAGGTTTTATATTATAGTTTAGAGATGATAATATGTAACTTTGCTACAACATCATTTCAAATAGAATAGTTAATCTATGTATACTGTATGTAGCTATAACTTCGTACCGCTCTATATCTTTGAAAAAGTAAATTATGTTTGTGATACCGGCACAGAAAAATGTTAATCCTGTGATTTCATAATAATACTATTGCATATACAAATAAACGTATATACATATATAGTTATGCCTCGGTATAAGCAAAATTCAATTTTCGAAAATCTGATTGTTAATTTAATTTAAGACAAACAATTATTTATGTGAATCGGTTTGCAACAAGTGTATAGATAAACTATTGCTAATGCTCAATTGCTCATTGCATCAGAAGATTTATGTGGTAATTCGAGTATTCACAGCACAAAAAAAAATTAAATGGAAAATATTTATTCTTTATGTAAATTGTATATGTACAATAATTGTACAACGTAAAATGTAAAGTGTAATAAGATATTTATAAAGATTTAGTATACGTATTTTATTTTTAGATGCATCCATATACAGTTGATTATTTATTTTTTTTATCGACAGTTTTCTATTTAGTACTAAGTTAAATTATTAATTGGCTACGCTAAAAAAGTTAAATAATTAAAAATAAAGTGAAAATGTGCGTTTACTTGTCGAAATTCGGCAATAAAATCTCTCTGAGTGATGATAATTTATTTCGTTTGAATTCTTGAAAAAGTGACTCATATTACACCGGAGACTTTATATTTTGGAAAGTTATTTTAACAGTTTTCAAATTGTTTTATTCTATTATCATACTAGAGCCTGACAACGTAGAACATTTGACTGAATTCAAAAACATTTTTTTAGTCTAACATATAATTTTTTATATAAAAGGATTCAATTTGAAGCACAATTTATTAACTTTCTACGTGAAATAAATTACATCAAAGAGAAACATACGATTTATCGCTATTTTCATGAGATAGCTATATTTTATATTATATTAATCATTGATTTTATTTCGGTATAGTTGTACGCAAACCTACCCACCCCTATGTCAGATTTATCTGAAAAAATTTCATTTCACATCTTCTAAATTTTCTTCAACATAAATTGGATTGAATTAATTGAACAAAAAACATAAAAATTGTCTAACAGAGCCTTTATTTTTTTGGGTAGCCATCCTTTTACTAAAATTATCTTCAAAATTTCATAAGGCATTTCAACAATCAACACTTTTGTTACTTTTTCGAAAAATTACTCAAATTAATATATTTTTATATAGTAATATAGAATATAAAATATGATTTCTGTTTTAGTTGCGACCAATTCAGCGTCAAAAAAACAACAGTGTGAAAATCTAACAGAAATCATGTGTACCTTTTCAAAAATGTATCTGACGAAATTAAAAAGAATAAGAAAATTCGGTTTTTTGTAAATACAAAAGATAAAGGCTACACGGGGAACAGAAATTTTAATTGTCTTTTCACTTACCTGAAGATGGTGTGCTCAGCCCATGCACAGCGCCGAGATTTCTGCCAAGTTTCTACTCAATGAATAGGAGCACCCGTTCCATGTGGTCCCGGACAGTGATATCGTTTTTTTTTTTTAATTTAACCATGTTTCTGCAATTTAAACAGAAAACATATTTTATTTTCACGTAGTATAGATATTGGTTTGGGAAATGTGCCGAAATACTACGATACATCCACATTGTGTAGAAAATGCTTATTTGAAGTTGTAAGGAACATTCCAGTGAAAATAGGACGCCTTGTTGGTGCGGCAGTTCCAGACTATATATACAACAATTGTTGTACATATACATACATACATCACGATTAAATAATAATAAATCAAAGTTGAAGAACAATAAAATATTAGATTTTTTGATAATATAGTTCATTTAGAGATATTAAATTTCTTAACTAAGTCGAATCACAGTTTGCAATGCGAATATGTTAAGTCTGACTAACTTTAATACATGAAAACTAGAATTGAGTGCGATAACTAAGAAAACAAATTGTATTCAAATTTTGCGTTGAATCCATTTAGGTCTGTCGATTTTCTGTGAAATATAGAATCATATCTGATAAACAGGGAAAAAGCTGTAGATTTTTTTTTTTAAATAACATTTAGCTTGACTTTCCCTTTGTTTGGTTTGGTGCCCAAATTTCAGCTTGAATTGAGATTTTTTGCTCCTCCTGAAAATTCAAAATGCATTTTTTTCACATTTCGAAAGACCTATAAAGAAATGTTAGAGGTAAGAGTATATTACATCTCGAGGAGAATTAGTGGTTTTTATATTAATTTATATATGTATGTAAATATGTGCATTTATAAATGCTTGACCTAAACGGAAACCATAGATCATACAAATCTGAATGACGGACGGTTACGATTCTAACTTTAATCGTTGGGCTCATCAATTGGCTCTCAAAACTGAAACTGTTTCTACACATTTCTTATGCAAATTTCTTACTTCTAATTGCACAAAACAAACTACATTCTTATTTTCACTCTAACAATTACCTTTCCAACGATATGTAACTGTTGCCAATCGGAGTTTTGAAAGTTCATAAGGAATATGTGGGAAAATAGAGTAAAATTGTAAAAATGTATTTTGAATTTAACCCATTACCCATGGAGACAAAGATTTTTTTTATATAGGGATATCTCGAAGGATATACTATTTTAACAAAATCCCAATGTGGTTTTGAGTTGTTAGCCAATAACTAAAAAAAATCAGCCGTTTAGACTTTTACGTCTAACTATGGGTTAATAACGAATTCGTTAATTTTAGATGCAATTTAGAATAAATACAATACGTTCATTAATAGTTTCATTTCCTCCCATACAATCTTGCAAAAAATGTAGAAAAAAATCGGGTTTTAAGGTTATCCCTTTTCTCTCTTAAAACAGTTAAAAACCATTCCAATAGTAGCGACACATAAAATACTTCATTGACTTGAAAAATGTAAGAATTCGACACATTTTTTTTTAACAAAGGTAGAAGTTTAAATAAAACTCAAAGGGAATTACGTCCAAACAAGAAGCTTTTTCTTTAAGATTTAAATTTAATCACCGTACCCCAATTTTAGTTTTATTTCCTTTAGGTTTTCCTTAGCGTCATTTAATTTATGGCTAAGCAATTTGAATATATTTAGAAAAAGACAAATAAAAAAGGAATATCGTTTAAAACTCTTTTCGGGATGCGAAACACCATTTAAAATGTGGTAAAATTTAAACAGTATTTTAGGTAGAAAAGCCAAAAAGCAAAAGGCGATTTACTAATTATAAACGGCAATAAAATTGATGACCAGTTAGAAATATCCTCCGATTTCAACTTGCAACAGTGAGGTCACAAATGTCCAGTTATATCGTGACTGGGAGTATTGAAATAATTAGTTTATCAATTTTAGTTCGACGTGATCAAAGCATGTATTTGTACCCATACGATGATTATGAAGTCGGTTCTTTAATAAATTATTATTCACCAGGTTAAGATGGTGTTTCTGGATATATGCTAAAAATGCTGAAAGATATTCTTATACCAATTATAAAACAATTAGCAAATTTAATTTTTAAAACAGGTATATATCCCGATGCATTAAAAATACCCAAAGTAACTCGAATTTATAAAACAAAAAAACAGACAAACAATTGTGTACTAATTACCGAAACATTTCCGTTTTGACTACGACAGATGAAGTAATTGAGCAACTTATTAAAAAAAGATTAGTTAGCTTCTTAAAATCAACCTATTTTTTCTTCAGTTATCAATATGGACCGAAAATTTAAACAGCCTTCAATATGACCTTTTCACTTCTGAAAAAATATTTTGATATTAATAAATTAACACTAACAATAAGTGTAGAGAAAACTAAATTTATTAATATATCTTCCAAAAACAAAATTATTCCATTATTATTTATCATTATCATTATTTATTATTATCCATTTGAAATTCCAAAAATACTCCAATCTCTCAAGTGAAACAGTTTCGAAATCTAGTCATTATAATTGATGAACATCTCAACAAATTTCAAGCACATTATGGTAATTTAATGACGTCTTTTAGACGTCCTATTTTAGTCAAAATGAAGACGACGCAATTTAGTCACTTAGTCACTTAGTCATAAAATATCTCTTTTTACGGTATATTTTTTTATTCGTTTTGGCCATTCATATTCATACAAAAAAGATTTGCGCCATATTTGAAAATCAACAAAATTTAGATAGTTTAGTGTAACCTTTAAGTAAATGGGTACACATTTTGTT
>JANTEX010242921.1:0-12749 GCA_024741295.1 Macrocera vittata | reverse complement strand
AATAAAAGTGGTTCAACGACGGAATCCTGAGGCACTCCAGCAATAATTTGCCGAGACTCCTTATGACAACTGTTAATGTCAACCGTATGACGTCGGTCAATCAAATAATTCCACATTAGGCAAACAGATGAGCTGGTAAATCCATACTTCTCAGACATTTTTTTGCATAAAAGGTTATGATCTACAGAGTCGAAAGATTTTGAGAAATCCAATGAAACCAACACGGAATGAGAGAAAAACGTAAATCATGAACAATTTTCGACATGGCAGAAGTTGTGCTATGACCGGATCTAAAACCAGACTGCAAAGGTGCCAACAATGAATTTGCATTCAAGTGTCGTACAATCTGTTTTTTCATGATAGTTTCAAATAACTTAGAGATAGCTAGCAGTATACTTATAGGACGAAAAGCCTTAGTATTAAATGATCTAGTTTTCTTGGTGAATATAGGGATCTTTCTAGCAGTTTTCCATATTTTCAACACAAAGAGGCAGTAATACAAAAGTTAAATATATGAGTACGAGGGGCTAGGATCTCAGGTAAAAGAATTTTTATAAATTTTATATGTATATTATTCATACCAATCGATTCAGATTTAATTTGCCAGAGAGTAAATTCCACATCATAAGTAGAAACAGCATGAAATGTGAATTCATTATCAGCAGACGCTCTATCAATGAAATCATTGGAATCATTGGCATTCGAAGAGGTATGAACAGAAGATAAATATTCAGAATAGTCAGAAGCATTAAACATTGGTGCAAATTAGTGGGATGATACAATACCTATTTTTTTCATATAAGACCAAATTGTTTTCGAACCATGTAAGGTTGCCAATCGCGAGCCAATGAATTGACGCTTGGAATATTTAATTAGTTGTGTTGCAATATTTCTTAATCTACGATTATTATCGAGGGATGTGATTTTTATTACCGACAAGCTATGTCGCGCTCCAAAGGAGCCCGTTTGATAGATACGGAAAACCACCCGGGTTTTCTCAAGTCCTTGTCAATGGACCGACGTAAAGGAACAAATTGTCGAATAAGTTTAAAGTTGAGTTATTAAATGATAAAACGTCAATGTTCCTTGACCCCTATAGAAACAAGGTTCTGTACCAATACTACCTAAATTGCAACCGTACGATCCAATCAGCATATCATGGTACGAATAAGAACTATCTATCTGCCCAAATCTACTAAACTTGTATGGACGGTTTGCTCAAAACAGATCAATCAATGAAGGTTGCCTTTCCGGAGGGAAATGTGTGAACTTTGTACCCACAGAAGATAAACCGTGCTGGCGAAGAATGTAATTTAATTTGCATACACTACATGATTACGTTCAATTTTTCATTAAAGTCGCCTAACAGAATAGCGTAATCATACCTGTGAGAAAAATCGTTAAGTTTATCGTCGAGCACATCGCTTATCTCTGAAGTACCATCATTATTGTACTCAGTCTCCATCAAAGTTAAAGTTAAGAAATTTTTTAATTTACAATGTACTAATACATTACAAGATATCCGAAATATTGACTTGCATTTGTCTAGAATCTCGACCATCTTGAATTTCTTCACTAATTTTTTCGAAGGATTGTCATTTACTTAGCGTTATTGTTATCTTGAAAGATCTTTGAGTATAGCTGCACTGACGGCAATCATCTTCGTGGTTTTAGTAGTGGTTTGGTTCTACAGTTTCCTAGCAGCGCTCAGGACGAGATATTTGTGAAAGAGAAAATCGTTTTTCATAATCCTCTATAATACCATTCTGTACTGCAAACTGAAATTGCTTTTCTTCTTTGTTTTTGTACAGAAGGAAAGGTTTGTTTGTTGCTCGCAGTTAGCACAGGAAAATCAATAGGTACCTATGTGGTTTAGAAAATAAGTTCGATTTAGACACATCCTGATCATTGGTAATCACATCAAAATAGTTTTTTTTTATGATTTTTTGCCTTTCATTTCTACTTCTGTAGCAATTTCTTTCTCTTAATTCTAAATCAACTCTTTGTGTAATATCGACGTCGCAATTTTTTTCTCGGGTGCGTTTTTCTAAGTTCTATTTATTGACAATATATTATGTAACATATATAGTATGTATGTATGTATACACACATATATTACCTATATTATATACTTATAAATGTATTTTGAAAATCCCGATTAAAAGATTTATTTTCGACAAAACATTTGTGGTGGAAAAAGAAATTTGTTGTGAATAATGGCGACATTGATAGATTGGTTAAAATGGGCGATGATGACAGTAAGTGATGTGCTGAAAACTTTTTTCTGCTCTTTTTGTTGTACATGAAACTTACGTATTAAAAAGCTAAATGCGTATATGAGCCAGAATTCAGGAAATACGTATTACAGGCTGTCATCTTATATGTATGCCTCCTCTTTGTTTGGCCAGTAGATATAATATTATTAATATAGATTGCTGGTATATAAAATTGTCCATATAAAAGCGGTGTGTCAAGTCCTGAAACAATTCCGACACAAAACGCTCGTGTACACATATAAAATTATCAATCAGCTGCGAATGCGTGGAAATATTTGGGAGCGCTACAGTCGAATTGATACTGTAATGCTTAGATACCTCCAATCTACCAATTTTACTATTATATCTATTGTTCAGACACATATTTGTTGGCGAATTTTCACCGGCAATCATTTTCTTTGCCCACATTGTCCATCATTTTATTTTACAACAAACACACCAAAACACATTTTCCATTGATTTTAATTCGGTCTCATCTTTGTGGTTTTGCACCATTCATAGATCATAAAAGTGTATACGGTTTTCGATATACGTCCTATATGTCCTATTCGGTATATTTGTGAGCCTGATGGAAGACAAAAGTTTTACCATGTCGTTAAAATACCATTATATTTAACTAGTCCCATGCGCGTACTAAACCGTGAATTGGCATGTATTATAATATGCAGTGTAGATGTAGATACACATACATATGTATATACATTCCGGCTAAGTAATGTATTGTTGTTGTGTCCCTTTGGAATTTTGCCTATATATACCGACTATATTTGTGTACGTGCAAAATACGTTTGGCAGACCCAAGCCATCCCAAACCCAATTGACCCTTTTTATTGTAATTTGCATGTATACACGATTCATACATAAGCAAATATAAGTGTTAAAACATGTAATTGTGGCCTACACATTTATATCTAATTTTGTCGATTTTTTTTTTTTTAATATTGTTGAAAGTAAATACAATTGGAGCGACTTTGAAGGATCAGAAAGGGTTGAAGTTTCCTCGAGATTTTTTAAAATTTAAAGCTCGCGTTTAATTCTACTTCAATACCTCTCACTCACGTCCCTAACGCTGCTCGCGATCTCGAGAGCCTGGGAGTATCCTACTCAGTCTGTACGTACTTCCCGGTCTTCTGAAGGCTGTTGCCATCTGTCTTTCGATTTCGATGTCAAATCTTATGTATCTATTATCGAACATGGAAATTTCCTTGGAGACATGCCATTACCTAGGATCCTGACATATGTCCACGTTGCAAAATGTAATATCCAAGACTTCTTTTTTACCCTAAAAACGAAGGTCGTTCGATCTCCTCTGTTAAGTACCTGCAGGTGTTTATCGTTAATTTAATCGAGCAGTATCTCACCTTCATTCACGTTAGTGGTGCTCCATTTGTTTGAGATTTCATTGAATTCTTGTAGAAATCTTTTAAAGTCCTTCGGGTCTTATTGAAATCTTTAAATTTCATGGAAATTCCATTGGAAATCTTGAAATCTTATTGCTGCCTCATTGAAGACATGAAATCTCATTACAGCCTCATTTGAATCTAGAAATCTTATTGATATCCTATGGAAATCTTAAAACTTCACTGAAATCCCATTAAAATTATGAAATTGCATTGCAATCTCTATGAACAATTTTGAAAATTTAAAATTTCTTTGAAATCCCATTAAACTCTTAAAATCTTATTCGAGATCATATTTCATTCTATTGAAATCTTGAAACTTATTTCAGTTTCATTGAAATCCTCAAATCTCAATGAAATTACATTGAAAACTTTGAATCTCACTGGAATCCCACTCAAATATTGAAATTTCCTTTAATTGTTGAAATCTAGTTGCAGTGTCATATAAATCTTGAAATCTTGAAATCTTATTGAAATCAAGTTGACGAAAGTCACATTCGACTACATAACTGCACAGTCCCGGTCACATCCATTAAGGAGGGTGAGATATGTCCCTTAAAAGTTTGTGTGGCAAATTTCGAAAACACTTTTGCAATCCCAATGAAATCTTAAAGTTTAATTGAATTCTAATTAAAAATCTTATTGCAATCTCATTGACATATTTGTTGAAATCGCATAGAAACCTTGAAATTTCATTGCAGTGAAGACACATTAAAATTTTGAAATATCATTGAAATTGTCATGAAATCATTTTACGATCCATTAGAAATCTCATTGAAATCTCACTGAAATCTCTTGAAAAAAAAGTCTTGCAATCTCGTTGAAATCCTATTAAAATCTCAATGAAGTCAGGCAGTCTCATTGGAAATTTAAATCTAAATAAAATTCTATTTGAAATCTTCAAATGTCATGGTTGACTACTGGAAATTTTATATTGTTATTAAAAACTTGCAATGTCACTGCTAACTCCTTTAAAATTTCATTGAAATCCCATTAATTTTTTTCCAAGAACATATTGAAAACTTCTATTAAAATCTTGAAACCTCATTTCTCACTGAAATTCTATTGAAAACTTTTAAAATCTTATTGAAATTCCATTGACATTTTGAAATTACATTGAAATCCTATTGAAATATTATTGCAGTCTGAAATATTAAATTTTCATTGAAGTCACCATGAAATCTGATTTCAATCCCAATGAAGTGTCATTGAAATCTTAAAATCACACTGCAGTTTCTTTGAAATTCTAAGGTCCCACTGAAATCCTGAAATTGAAATCTTTAATTTTTCAAATCCTATCGTAATCTTTAAATCTCTCTAAAATCTTGCTATGTTATTGCTGCCTCCTTGAAATCTTAAAGTTTCATTGAAATCTTAATCTTATAGCCTTATTTAAATCTTGAAATATTATTGAAATTCCACAGAAATTCCATTTTAAAGTTGAAATCTTATTGAAGTCGCATTTAAATATTAAAAGTTTGAAGTATTAAAATCACGGCACGGCCTCCATATATTTTTGCAAAATCGATAAAATGATAAAAATCGGTTGATAATTATCCGATAATTGGCAAACCTATGTAAAAATCAAATTTTATGCCAATAGTAAATTGGTTTCAGCTTTAATACAATAATTTTAGATTGTTTGTTTTCATTATACTATTTATTTGTTCTTCGAAGAAATTCCGATCAATGATTTTCTTAACACCACAGGACTTGTACCGAATTTCTTACTATGTCGACTTTCTATACACCTACATTAATATATTCGTACATCGGCTTGAACGTTATATTGTATATATGAATACATAACATATATGAATATAACATATATATATACGTATTCTGTCCTTCAAAAAGGCTGTAATAGTTCAGTCCATTTAGAACATAAGTAATATATAAAATAAATACAAATTATAAAAATGAAAATCTTTGGATTTTTAGAAAAAAAAACGTTTTATGCAAAAAAATTGTTATGAGCTAGTTCTCGCTACTATAACGTTTAAAAATCTGATTAAATTTATCAAAAAAATGATTGAAAACGTTTTTCGAGTAGTAGACGTTAAACTCCGAAAAGCATACCCGTCTGACAGCTTTAATCTTAATAATACTGCACTATTTTAAAAAATCCAATTTTGTGCGGATTTGATTCAAATGCTTGACAAATCGTTTAAACAACATTTGGTTTTTGAATGTAAAAAAAAATTGAACTAAAGAATATTACTGCCAAAACACAATGTAATGTATGTTATCTGTTTTATTTTGTGTGGCGGAAAACCTTTAACAGAGAGAGAGCAGACTGAATACAAAAAATATAAAACATTTAAGAATAGCGCAGCCAAAGTAGATTTTCAATGGCACATCTGCCATGTCACAACTCACAACATTAATATTGAATGCATAAAATCAACATAACCAATGCTTAAGATGAAAATCATTTTTCATATTATATATTTTCCTCTCTTGTGTTTTTTATGTGTGAAGAAATGTTAACCTTGTCGTGTTCGATTAGGTTGGAAAAAAATCACAACATTGTGTGGTGGGCCATTTCTAATATGAATAATTTTTTCACCACTTTGGGTGTCTTTATAACATTAAACTGTTTTGTTGTTTAGGTGGATCTATCATTCAAAAGTTTTTTTTTTTAGAAAAAAAGTGTATCGATTTTACATTTTTCTAAATAGGATATTATTTCCTATCTAATGCATATGCCTTCCTTATGCTATTTACTAAAATGATTTTATTTAAAATATATGTAAAAATTTTAATATATATATATATTTTATACTTTTTCATGAAAACAGTTTAAGCTAATTGCGATAAAGTCCATTAAGGACGTAACGTTTTTTGTTGTTGAAAAAGGACAATAAATCACACCATTTGCATGGATATAGAATATGTGTATTCGATATTATTTATCAATATCGTATAATAATAATCATAGATATTGCTTCTATATATGTATATAATAAAGTTCATGACATGGACTTGTTACCTTAGAATTTTCTATGTTGTAATAAACATTGTAAACATGACTGAAGATAATAAACTAAATGTATTATGATATTGATGGATTTTGATAGTTTATTGCGCAAATTGTATGATTGACATCACAATGAATTTTACTAATTCCAATTTACTAAAGTATTATGGTCGACTTTCGTGTATATGATTTGTTACATATAGTATACCCACTCAATTCTCTAGATTCTTATTCTGTTATATATGTATCAATATGTGTATGAATTTAGTCCAAGATTCCTAGACATTTCGCTCAATTTTGAATTAATTGATTGCATTTCCATTTTTTAAATGTTGACTGAACGTCCATATCTTGTACTGACGTAGTTTGACCCTAAAACAGTTAATGGAAATCGTTTTTAGTCAAAAAGTTTGTAAGGTTTGTAATTAAGTAAAAAATTGGGTGATCAATGTTTCGAAGATCATGCATTGAAAATTAGAACAATTTTTCTGATTTTTCTTTTGTCAAAATCTAGATAGCTTGTCCTACTCAATAGTATCTTGCCAACGAATACCACACAAATATCATTTATTTTATTACGAATGTTATTCGATTCTATATCGATACAAGTTGATTATTATTATAGATATATTTTGCATTTATACTTATACCATTAATATTTCAACATTGACACGTTTTGCTTGTTTCCACAATGTTTGACAGAGAGCATATAGTAAAAATGCTAATGCTCTTTTGATTATGTTTCATTTTGATAAGCACATCACTACGTCAGTATATCGATTCGGCTTTTTTTTTCAAACGTAATAAGCGACAAAATTCGACTGGACAAATAAAAACACCATATCCATATCTCTTAAGGCAAAGTGTGTCCTTTTCTATTTACTTACAACAAGTGACTTTGGATCACTTATCTTATGGTTTGGTGAAGCTATATTTGTCACTTGATTCTCAAAAATCAATCTGTTAACAATTGTAAACGGATTTTGGAACTGTTAACGAAAAAACATTTTGATGTATGGCAAAAGCGTCACTTAGGTCTCGTTTCGATTGATCCTAGTCCAGAAATAATTTGAGGAACTTTTGAGGTTTTTTTTTTCATCCGGTATCAAATTCAAACAGTCTCTAGATTTTTTTTCTCACATTTTACTATCAATAAATCGATATTCACAAAATGTCGCTTATAACCTTTTGAAAAACAATAACAATATGTATCAATGTATATGAATACAGAAGTAAACTTGAATCTAATTTGCAGAATTATATAAATGTTATATCTATATATATATATATATACCAACACTAAACGGTCTTAAACAAAAAATATGTTATAGCAGTGACCAAGTGACTACACGTTTTTATAGAATTCAAGATTTTTTAATCTTCTGAAATGTTTAATGGTTTAGCATAAAAATCACACAACAGCGTCAATGAAACGTAATTTTCATACCTCAAAGGAAGAAAATTTGAAAACTCAATTTTTGAATCACCCCTGGCAGACAATTTTTCGCTAGAAATTCCAAACTTTCGTGTATAATGTACCCCTTATGTACTGTAATGTACCGTAAATATTTGCACTTCAAGGGAACACATAGAAATTAACATTAATCGATTTTTGAATCGTCCTATTTCGAAAAGTTTAATTTAGGGTAACCAAAATACTAAAAATAAATATACGTTTCATGTACTTAAACGTAAAATGTCAATTTTTCTATAATAAATTTTTGAATCGCCCCCTAATAAAATTTTGGACTATCAATTCCAAACTCTCAGAACTTAATGTACCTCTTATCATTTTAAACGTACCATCCAAAAAAAAAAAATTACCTCTCTGGAAATACGGAAAATTTCAATACATATAATCATAATCAATTTATGAATCGCCCCTGTACCGTTGTCAATTAAAACAGGGTTTATAATGTAATGGTGTAAACTGCGGATGAACATATTAAATCGAATGATTTTTTCTTGTGTTTCTTAAATTTCGAACGTTCAATGCATTTTCCTTAATTAGAAACGCTGGTTTAAGTCGATCGATCGAAATTACATACTTCTTCTTAAGCACCGAAATCGATTTTGAAATGTTTTGCGCTTCGAGACACACTTTTGTACAATTATGTTGTTATTTTGTTTCTTGTCGTTGAAGGTTTATTCGTGCCGACAACAAATTCGTTGACTGGCAAACGAAGAGTCTGTGCAAAAACTGTTTATGCCGATGAACAACCTTTCATAACCAATCCTTTGCATCACTATAGGTCTGAAGCGCTGCCTTAATCTGCCTGTAGATTGACTGTTCGATTAATCCCCTAGTTTAGGGAAGGTAGCTAGTTGTGTATACTTTATGAGTACCGAGCAGTTTACGCAGACTTAAAAACAATTGTGACTCGAACTGAGTT
Organism: Macrocera vittata; assembly: GCA_024741295.1. Taxonomy (NCBI): domain Eukaryota; kingdom Metazoa; phylum Arthropoda; class Insecta; order Diptera; family Keroplatidae; genus Macrocera; species Macrocera vittata. The sequence continues at coordinate 3,700 of JANTEX010242921.1, read as the reverse complement.
CCCTGGTAATTTCCCGTTGGATACCATATCTAGATATCCTCGTGGTTGAAAGCTTCGGCAACCGTTTCGCCTCGATATTTATTACTAAGATGACTTCCGGCTAACAAGAGAAAAGATCTATGCAAGTCAAAAGATAACCATGTCCATTTGATATTGAAAGTGATCCAACGAGGTCTATGTGAATTTTTTGGAACCTAGCCGTAGGCATTTCGAATAAACCGTGCTTTGACTTTGTGTGTCGTGTGAGTCGTTATTCATTTTGGACCAAAAATATTTCGTAGCCACAATTATTCTGGTGGCCTTTATCTCTGAGTGCGATAAATTATGTAATTGGTTGAATACCAAGCGACGAAAGCTTTCTGGCAAATACGGACGATTTACCGATGTCGTCGTTTCGCACCTTATATTAGCTTCGTCCACCGGTATGCGAACAATTTTGAGCTTAAAATTCGACATTATTTCCGATGACTGTAGAGTTTTTAATTCGTCATCGAATTATTGGGCATGGGCAACCGAACGTTTTCAAATTCTTGGTGCAGATATCGGAACGTGAAAGTGTATCGACGACAACATTCTTAGCGCCTTCGATATAACGCATATCCGCCGTGAAGTGTGAGGTGTACTCGAATTGCGTTTGTTGCCGTGGCCGTGAAAAATTTGGCCTTGTAATCGGACGGTGATCGATGATCACAGAAAATTCCCTGCCCTCAACAAAGTGTTATATCGCTAGAAGATCGCTAAATGTATTAAGCGCTGCCTTAATATAGCTGTGGAACCTTTCGATTAATCCGTTAGGTTGGGGGTGAGTTCCCTGATCAGTGGTGTTTTTCCGGATACCATACCTAGATCCACGTAGATAAAAGCTTCGGATATTTTTTAAGGATATATGCAAGTCAGAAGATATCCATTTAATATTGGAAGTGGTCCAACGAAGTCTATGTGAATTTTTTTGATTCGGCCGTAGGAATTTCAAATGAACTGTGCTTTGACTTTGTGTGTTGTGTGACTTTTGCCAGCGGAAACAGGATCGCATCCATTAGTTTAAGACGCTATTCATTTTGGGCCAGAAATATTTCGTAGACTACATTTTTATGGTGGCCTTTATCTCTGGGTGCCAAAAATTGTACACTTGGCTGAATACCAGTTTCGTCCTCCGATATGCGAACAATTTCGAGCTTAATTTGACTTCCGATGATTGTAGGATTTTTAATTCGTCATTGGATTTTTGAGCATGAGCAATCGAACGTAGGTCGATTTTCAAATTCATAGTACAGGTATCGGCACGTGAAAGTGAATCGACGACAACATTCGTAGCGATTTCGATGTAAAGCATGTCCGACGTGAATTTTTAGATGTACTCAAATTGTGTTTGTTTTCGTGGCGACTTTTTTGGGTTTTGAAAAATTAACCCTTGTAATCGGACGGTGATCGGTGAGCACAGAAAATAGGGCCCTCAACAAGGCGGCGAAAATGTTTAATCACTTGAAAGATTGCGAGCAATTCCCTGTCGGATGTGGAATACAATTTTTGCGTGTTATCGAGATTTTTTTAAAAAAATTCTATTGATTCGACGGCGTTTGCATATCTAGCGTCGGATATCGGATGTGCTAGCAAAGTTCGTTTGGCCAAACCCGTTTTAGCCCTTTTTAAAACTGTTTGTAAATTATTGGCCCACGTGAATAGTCATATAATGGAGCTATGGAGTGGGGAATGTTAATAATAAAACTGGTTTAGCATGCCATGGAAACGTTGCACCGAGTGATCGATATTGGTCGGCTATTTGTTTTATCTGGAGAAATTGTTTTTTGAGGAAAACTAACATCCCCCACTCCTCGAATCTAGTAGAAATTGTAAATTGTTGTTCTTATCGTATATAAACAGATGGCGAGAATTCGGATATAATTCTGGTGTCGTTGCCGTGAACGCTACCGGTTGAATTTGTTTTTTGATATGTTATCATCCATACTTTAAAAATTGCATGATAGTACGCATTTTGAACTTTACTTCCAAATTTGTGATGACACCAACAATTTTCAAAACTTTTGTTTGTTCTGCTCTTAAAGCGACTGCGCGAATTGATGCGATTAGTGTCTCGTCCGGATCACGATTGAAATTTTCCGATGTTGTCTAAACGTGTGTCCTGCAGATTTTTTTAAACTTTTGAAACTGTCGACAAAAGACAACCTTAGTCTTTTCCGGGTTAACTGTCAGCTCATTTCGGTGCTCCAGTTATCAACAATCGCGTGATGAGATCAGCTACCGTGTTAGAATCCGCCTGCAACTCAGCATGAGAATATTCCAGCCTATCAGATGTGGATCGATGCTATGCTCTCTTGCTGCGAGCGAAATAGTGCCAGTAGTTGTGTTGTCAAAACCGCCTTAAATGCCAATAAATTCACCTATCGCCATATTCTTGACATCCAGTGCCATTTCGATCCTATGGACAAGTGCGTGAAGCGCAGAGTCCATCGATCGTCCCGATCTATAAGCAAGTTGAAGCTTACTGACATTTCTTCCACACTTAAATCTATCTCTTATGTGCCGTTCAACCCATTACTCTGGTGTCTAGAGAACGAATGAACTTAGAAAGATAGGTCTGAAGTTCTTTGGTTCAGCATGACCAGCAAGGTCAGGTTTCGGTTTGAATAAAAATCTCGCTACGCACCAGGTTTTTGGGGTATATCCATGGGCAAGCGAAGCTTTCATCAACCTCAAATTAATTTCCCGAAAAATCTCGACACCTTCTTGAAGAAGTGCCGGAAAGATACAGTCCGGACCGGCAGATTTGAATGCCGAGAACGATTTAATGGTCCATACAAGTCTATCCGAGTCAAAAACAGCATCAACTATTTCCAAATCATTGATGCCACTAAACACATCTGGTTTATCACCCTCAGGATTATCATCATTAGGAATATAATTGGCACCCAGAAAAGAGCGTCCACTAGAGCTTGCACAGTCTGTGCTGCGCTGCAAGTGAAGCGATCATCCTGGATACTTCCTTCTGCTGGGCCTTTACTTTTAGCGAAAAATCTGTGAAGTCTGGCAACGTCTTTCGCCCTTAAACCTCTTCACAGAATTTTCTTCTACGAGCTAACTGTTTGAATTCTCTCTAAGCAATTCCAAGCTCGCCTTGCTTTGCGCCTGTCAAGTTGCCTGTCAAGTTGCGCATGCCACCAGGGTGCTTTGGACCTTTGCTGACCATTTAGCAGCGGCTGACTTATGAAGATCTCTAGGTCGAAACTTCGAAGCGAATGTAACAATGATCCGATAGAGAAGCTTCATGTGCCACACGCCAGTCGAAAACCCAGTTACTGATACTAACAGATGCGAGAATGATATCAAGTACCTCACTTCTAGCGGCAGTTACAGTTGGTGCTTCCCCAAACTGTATGGTGAGCATTGGCATCACAACTGATCGGAAGCGGAATACCACTGTTTTCCGCAAATCTGACTAATAGATAAGACCTAAGTACTTAGTCTTTTTTCCCATTCGAAGGCTATGATCTTCTATCTTAGGAGGGATGAAAGGCTGTATCTTATATCTCGTTGTGAATGGGGCACACTTTGTCTTATCAGGATTGACCACAAGTCCCCTTGGCATTCCACACTCCTTCAATAACCTTGAGTGCAGTCGTGGTGATGTTACTTAGGGTACCTGATGTGAGTAGGTTATGTCATTTGCATATCCAACTACATT
>JANTEX010242810.1:0-12751 GCA_024741295.1 Macrocera vittata | reverse complement strand
TAATACTCCGGCCCTAGACTCATTTTATCAATATAGGGTCTCGACACAATGGGTCCACGCCGATTCTGGTCCGGGCGCAATGGGTCTTCTTTAGGTCTGGACTCAATGTGTCTATTGATGGTCCAGTCTGGACCCAATGCGTCTACCGTGGGGTTGTAGACTCAAAGGGTCGATTTTGGGTCGGTTTTGAGCCTCAATGGGTTTATTCTGGGTCTGGTCTGAACCCAATGGGTCTACTTTGAGCCTCGACTCAATAAGTCTATTCTACACTCGGTCTACTTTGAAACTCAATACAATGCTAAATTCATACGATTCTGTGACTCTGTACACAATGTGGCTGTGCTAGTTCTGGGCACAATATGTCAAATATGTGTCTGTACTCAATGCGCCTAATCTGGGTCTGGTCTTAAGGTGTACTCGCGGTGTCAGGACACAATGTGTATAGGTCTGGACACAATCTGCATAATATAAGTCTGGGCAGAATGTGTCTAATCTGTGCCTGGACTCACTGTGTTCACGCGGGATATGGACATAATGCTAAATTCTTAAGACGCAGTGGGTCTTGTGACCGGGCCGGGTCTGGTTAAATGAGTCCAATATATGTTTAGTCTCAATGTGTCCAAGCGGGGTCAGTACACAATGTGTTCAATCTGGGTCTGAACTCAATATGCCCAATATGGGTCTGAACACAGTTTGCCCAATATATGTCTGGACACAATGTTTCTAAACCGGCTCTGGACTCATTGTGTCCACGCGGGGTCTTGACACAATGTTAAATTCTTAGGACCCAGTGGGCCTGAACACATTGTGACTAGGCTGGGGTCTGGGTAAATGTGTTCAATATGAGTCAAGTCTCAATGAGTCCACGTTGTATCTGGAGCCCGATAATGTGGACCCAGGACCCACGATGTTTGTCGGAAACGGTATACTACCGGACACTGGACAAAACACAGTGTTCCGTCATGATGCCATTCACCGGCATAATCCTAAGACCTAGTAGGTACTTGGTCAAGGACCAGCGAGGTTTGCTGAAAAAATTCTTAATCTGACATCAGGTCAGTAAACGAATTCACAATCGATTGTACTCGCCCAGGAAAAGGTCTCTTATATCCCTGTGGAAGTCATTAAGTGTGAAAGCCATAATTGGTAAGCGTTCTCGTTCCCATCAACGCATGAGTGACCGGCAACCCAATCAATTTCAACTGAGCGTTCGCATGCGATCCTGTTTAAGACCTGAGAACACTCCTTAGCTAATCCGGAACAAATGTGATGCACATAGTGTCAATGACTGTTACTGTATATGACGAGACGGTCTGTGCGCTTCCCTTGCACCGCGTCGCGTTACGCCTTAATAGATAAAAATCTCTGCCTGAAATATAGTAGTTTGCCTTCTAAGACGTATCAAAGCAGATATATTTGCATCTGGAATAACAATAGCTGCATCTGACATGCCATCGACGTCTAGATCCGTCCGTGTAGCGCTGCATCATTTCACTAGACGCCGATAATACTCTTAAGTTAGCCCATTCCTTCCAACTCAGAATCTGAACTGCGAATCGGCGATCAAAATGTATCGTCCAGGAAACAAGTTCGACTCCATCGAGAACATCAGGCATAAGCGTCCAAACACCACTGACAGTCAGTCAGACAGTCAGTGACCACAGATCCAGAACAACTTGCAAAACAGCGTTATGTGGGTTTTGCAGGCCCTTTGTTGTAATCGCAGACAAGCAAGGCGCTGCATGCATGTGATCTTTTCCTTTGTTGTGTCCATCTCTACACGTGCCCATAAAAACAATGGTACCATATGTTAACACCGGTTTGACTTTTACTTGATTGAACCAAAAACCAGCCCTCCTTGCCTCAAATTACCTACACGCAAACATAACATTCTGTGACTTTTTGAGGGCACAGTTCAGGTGATCTGTTCAACTGAGCCACTTTCTTTCAAGAATGACTTTATTTATAACAGTTGGTATAATTCTAGGCTCACGTCTTCTCTATTATAACAATACAACCTCTTTTTTCCCGGATCAGTGCTCCAACGATTAACGATCCCTAGGGCCCTCAGATCAGCTCCCCAACCTCAGATTTGCCGCTGATTAATATAGCCACATCATCAGCATATGCTTGACTATATTAGACGTTTTTTGGTATAAATGGGACCCATGAAGCACGCTTGGAATTATAACAGAATGTGAGTCATCTCTAGAAACGAGCCAATTCATAATCCATTTACCAACTTTAGATGAGATTTAGTTAAGGTCAGGCCAAGGGCCTCCCTACGAGAAGTAGTAATAAAAGTGGGTTTACATCCTCTGTTTGCAACCTCAAGATCTACTGAGGACTGAAACTTCAGGAGTGCATCACATCCCCATAAGGTGTGATAAGCAAAACTAACGATATCAACAAGTAGATTTATAGGTAACGAAACGCTCAGATTTAGACTCAGCACTTCCCATATCATTGGAGGCCAACAAATTTGATCGTTACAGTGATACTATGAGGATAAAACACATGTCATTTTGTTCATAAATTTTGAATGCCAACGGTATGATAGGTCTGTTTGCCGCCTGGGATTTCGCACTTATAATATGATAATTATATGTCAATTCATGTTCTCTAACGTCAATAACATTTTCGCTGTTAAACTGATCAGTTTTGTGGGACAAAAATATTTTCAAGTGTTCAAGTTCAGGTTGTTTGCGAGATTTTTGGCAACGAAATGTGTTATCTACCGCTCGATCAGCAAATCGTTCAGCGACAATGGTGAGTCGGATGATGAGATAAACTTCGTTGCCATCAACCTTACTAGCAACAGAAGCAGTTTCATTATATGCAACGTGCAGATGAAACTAGTTTTAAATTGGAAAAAGTCAGAATCGACTTTCCAAAAATGTAGGTGCTTTTAACGACCGCAACGCGGTTAGATCGTTGGAACCTCAGTTAGATCGTTGAATCAGTTTTAAACGACAACCACATATCAAAAATGAAATATTATTCCTGATCACTATAAGGCTTATAGCTTAAACAATAAAATAAAATGCAACAACTCACCTTAGTACTTGATGTTCTGGGCGCTCCACCAATAACAATTGCATGCACCTCAATTTCATACAAATCAACGCCCGATTCTCTATCCAGTTGTGAGGCCGTCGACAATATACCTAATTTCGTATCAATATCAAACAAACGATTCACTTGTTTACCGTCACCGGTCACATTTGTCACATAATACTCAATATCCGAACCGACATTATATCTGGCGATAACCGTCACTATACTCGTACCGATCGGTTCGTTCTCATAAACACTTCCGTACAAATCGCGCTGTTCAAATGTCGAACCCATACCACCTGAACCACTACCAATTATCGTAATATAAGCGTCCGTACTTTTGCGTTCACTTTGCACAGCCTCGTCCGTCGCCTTAACGGCCAACTGATATCTAGCCTCAGGATTTGTTATCGGCTTACGCAGCACAATAGCACCAGTGCTTCGATGCAACCGAAACAAATCCGTATTGCCACTGACCAGATCATAGGTAACCAGACCGTTTGTGCCCGAGTCAGCGTCACGGCCCAACACTTCCATAATGACGAAACCATCACGGCCCGGTGACATGGCCCGTGCATCTTGCAACGGTAATATTGCAGCATTCATCGACACAAATATCGGTGCATTATCATTGACATCCTCAACGATAACCGTCACGATCTTTTCGGCCGACAATCGTTTTGCCTCGATTGCCGTCTGATCTGTTGCCACAACCGTCAAACGAAACGTATCAATTGCTTCACGATCAATGGCACGCATTGTATAAATTACACCCGTCGTTCGATTTATCCCAAAGTGTCGACGACTATTGTCCGGATCTTGATACAGTAGAGCGTAAGTAACTTTACCGTTGTTACCCGAATCCGGATCTTCAGCGGTGACCGTAACAATTGGCGTATTAATTGGAATTCCTTCTCGAATTTGTCGCACAATTGCCGTATTCGGAAAACTTGGTGGATTATCATTTTCATCGATGACACTTACATAGAACATAATTGTTGTCGACAATCTTGGATTGCCGCCATCTGATGCTGTGATACTTAAATTGTATGCGACTGTGTCCTCATAATCGAGAGCCTTATGCAAATACAATGATCCGGTCATCGAATCAATGTGAAATGTGTCCCGTCGATTACCGCCTGATATTGAAAATGCAATTTGACTGTTAACGCCAAGATCAGCGTCGGCCGCACGAAAACGCATCAATTCCGTGCCGACGGCAGCCGTCTCGTTGATCGCTATTTTCTGGTTGGTTTGTGTGAATTCGGGCGCATTATCGTTTTCGTCCAACACCTCAATACTGATGGTTGTCGTTGCGCTTAGTTGATCTTTAATGGCTGCATCGTGGGCGATCACCACCAGTTCGTATGTGGCTATTGTTTCACGATCTAGCTGACGTGCCAATGTTATTTGGCCCGTTGAATCGTCAATTGCAAAGCGATTGTCTGTATTGCCGCTGTGAATGCGATAAAATACATCGCCGTTCAGGCCCTCATCAGCGTCGTACGTATACACACGAATTAGTTGCGTATCAATCATAGAACCTTCAGATATTTGCACCCGGTACGGTTCACGTAAGAATTGCGGTACATTGTCATTAACATCGGTAATCATAACTTTTACTTTGACTTTGTCTTTCAAACGATTCGTACCACTGTCCGATACAATTGCTTCGAATGTTATGTACGGTTGACCGGTTGCTTGTACCAGTGCTTCACGATCAAATTTTCGAACCGTTCGAATAAAACCGTTACGCGGATCTACCGTAAAGTCCTTCTGTACATTTGATAGCGAATAAATCAATTCAGCATTACGACCAATATCACGATCACTGGCCATCAATCGACCTACAAACGAATCAACCGGCTCATTTTCGGCAATACTAAAAGCAAATGTTGTATTGCTAAATTGTGGCGCATTATCATTTTCATCCAAAATATGTATGATCACCGGCACAATCGAACTACGTGGCGGTACACCGTGATCGATGCACATGACCGTCAATGCAAAGTAATCTTGATCTTCGCGATCCAATTGACTACGAACAAACATGTAACCGTCGGGAAATATGCCAAATTTACCGTTATCATTGCCTTCCGTAATTTCGTACGAAATCAAACCATTTTCGCCCAAATCCATATCGGACGCGGCCAATGCAAAAAATCGTGCATTCACGGGTTTGGCTTCGGTCAACGATGTTTCGTAGGATGTGTGATCGAACACGGGCGTATGATCGTTTACATCCATTATTGTTATCATTATTGTGTTTTTGGAGGACAATGCCGGTTTACCGCCGTCCGTTGCCGTTAGTTCAACGTGCAAGACAGTCCGTGGCGGTGCATTAATCGGTCGCTTCAAATAGAGTACACCAGTCGTTTCGGTTATTCGAAACAGATCGTCTTGATTGTACGTCAAACTATACGTTACACGGCTATTAATTCCTGAATCTTTGTCACGAGCTCGTGCCAAATATACTTCTTGACCAACGGCTGCATTTTCCGCTAAACTTATCTCATCGCGATCACGTGAAAATATCGGTGCATTATCGTTTAAATCCAATATCGAGATATTCACAGTGGTTCTACCAAATGCCAGTCCACTTCGTACGACAACTGTCAGCATGTACATAATGGCAGATTCACGGTCGATTTTCGTTGCTGTCGTTATCACACCACTCTGTTCGTCAATGTGAAAATTACCATTTGGGTCACCGAATATTATCGAATACCCAATGCCTGCCGTAATTTGTTGATGTTGCAATGGCGTTCGAATGGCTGTTCGGCCTACTTCACGGCCAATTTTCGTCGGTTCCATACCATTATCTTCGATAATTTGAAACTCATAACCAGCATCCGACTCAAATGCTAACTCTTCCAGTTTTGACTTTTTTATGATTTCTACCACTGCGTCAACCTCCGATCGACGATCACCACGATCACTGGCCGATATAGTTAATTTCTGGATGGGTTTTTGAACCGATCTCAAACTACCGCGTAACGTAATGACGCCCGTCCAATTGTCAACAATAAACAAACCATCACCACCGCTTTCTAGGCTGTACGTTACAATGGCATTGTCACCTTCATCGCGATCGGTAGCCATTACTTTGCCTAGCGACGTACCGACGGCTATGTCCTCAGATATCGGTAGAAAATAATATTTCGGATAAAATTCTGGACTGTTATCGTTAACATCCTCAACATTCAAATGAACCATGGCTGTGGCTGATTGTGGCGGTATACCTTGATCACGAGCAATTACCTCGATTTCATAGCGTGGTATCGTTTCACGATCCAGATACGTGTTGGTTGTCAACTGGCCGGTTATTGTGTCCAACGAAAATACACCCGGATACTTTTGTTGAACAGTCGGTCGCAGTGTATAGGTAACACTGCCATTTGTTCCCTGGTCGTGATCGGCTGCCGTTAGCATTGCCACTAACGTGTGTGCCGGCGTATTCTCGCTCAAACTAACATTTATCTGAGGCTGTGAAAATTGCGGTGCCTCATCGTTTTCGTCCAGAATCGTTATCTTCAATTGGGTGTAAGCCCATTTTGGATTCGGACCACCGTCACGTGCCGAAATGTTAATTTCAACCGATCCTTGAATTTCACGATCCAATGCCGCACGTGTTGTTATCAAACCCGATACCGAATCGATGGCAAACCATTGCTGTTTGTTACCCGACACAAAGTCGTACGTAATTTGAGCATTCACACCGGTATCCTCATCGGTTGCCGTTATGCTGGCAACGTACGTACCAGCCGGTGCAAGTTCACTGAGCACCGCTGAATATTCGGATTTTTCAAAAACCGGTTCGTGATCATTAACATCGTTCACATGGATAATTAGATAAGCCGTTGCCGTACGAGACGGTGTTCCCTTATCATTTGCGACCACAGTCAAATTATATTTACTAATGTCCTCTCGGTCAAGAACACCATTGACGCGCACAATATCAAAGCTCGGCGTTTTGTCCAAGCGAAAATGTTGCAACTCATTACCGGATATAATGCGTATGCTTGTATCACCGTTAAGTCCTTCGTCCATGTCGACAACCGACACAGCGGCCACAACACTGCTGTTAATCGCATTCTCATCGACCGTCGCAAACGAACCCGACGGCGGAAAATACTGAAACCGAATCACCGGATCGTGATCATTCGTATCGACCAGATTCACCGTAACATATGTTCGTCCGTCTTGACGCGGCGAACCGTGATCACGTGCAAAAACCGTAAACACACAACTTTTCGGACAACTACTACCCACCCGTGAATATGTCGGACAATTTTGATGCGGACACGACAATTTTTCCGTTGTTGTAATAATACCGTTTTCCGGATCAATTGTAAACTGGCGTTCGGTATCGGCGAGATAAAATGTTATCTTACTGTTGTCGCCTAAATCATTGTCGGACGCCATCACTTGTAGCACAACCGAACCGGGCGGTACACTTTCGTTAAGAGACACAATGTAGTCGCTGTGATCGAATATCGGTGGATTATCGTTGACGTCCAGTATGGCCACGTTAACTTGAAGAAAGCCGTGTTTTGGCGGTAGACCACCGTCTGACGCCGATATGTTTAACGTATAAAAGCCGCATGTTTCACGATCTAATTTGCCAGTTGTCTCTAAGTGCAAATAGGACACATCACCGCTAGGATTTGTTGTGACAATCAGCCGAAATTTGTCCTCATTATTACCGTCTATGATACGATAATCATTTGTAACACTATTGTTGCCCGTGTCTTTGTCGGTGGCAGCGTCTAACAGTAGTCGCGTACCAGACGCTGCACTTTCCGAAAACGATACGTCAATGCTGGGCTCCGGAAATTCCGGTGCATTATCGTTAACGTCCAATATTGTGATGCGCACTTCAATTGGATACGTCGGTTGGCTAGACAATACCACAAGATCGTAGCGATCGCGTAGCTCACGATCAAGTATTGCGTTCGTTTTGATTTCGCCCGTATTCGGATCGAGCGTAAATTCACGTGGCGGTTCATTGAACCGATAGGTGAAACCGATTTTTGTCGGTATATAACCGACTATTGTTGTTTTTGGTTCATTTTCTAACACTTCTAATTGTACGCGCATATCGACGGCACGCGATTGCATTTGTGACGAGTAACCATCACCACTTGACGAACGACGACGCGGAAACACAAAACTTGTACCGGGACCCGGTCCCGGACCGTGGGCACTGTGAGCGCCCATACATAGGGTGGCCACCGTTAGCAGCCACAGCGCACACGTAACACTTTGCATTTTGGACGTCATAATTGTGCCGATTGTTTTGCAACAGTATGGTAAGCACTAGCACTTGAACGATCCATTACCGATTGACATCCAACAAAAACATGTCGTCATTACACAATCCATTTATATCGATATGACTGATAAATGGCGAATCAATTGGAATTTCATAAATAATATTTTTGTTATTAATTTTTTTCTCACTTTTTTCCCTATGTGCGTGTTACGCGCTATTCATCTATATATATTGTTTTCGTTTTGCGTAACATCTGCGTTTTTATCTGCACAATAATATCACTTTAGCGACGATTATTAGATGTGTAATATTTATCTAAAAACTTCTTTTATTATTTTTTTTCTTATTTTAATATTTTCTGTGGTTATATTTCTGTTGTGTACAATAAAAGATCACTCTGCGCACACTGCACACGTGTGTGTACGTAGTACCTTTCTTGGTAACATTAAAAGAGATGAAATACACGTAACAACAAAACACTCCACCAGTTTCCAGCAGCAGCAACAGAAGAAGTAAAACACGATGAACTTAAGAAGAACAGAACAAAAAAAAAGTAAAAGAGAAAAAAGCCTATATATACATATATACGAGACGAGAAACTTTTGTTGTTGATCTTGTTCGTAGTACATTCATATATACTCGTATATACATATATTTATATAGCCAGCGCAGTGTGTGCGCGTACAAAGATCGCGTACAAAATTCACCTTTTCTTCATGATATGCTGTTCGTTCATCTTAGTTCTTTTTTTCTTCTTTCTTTTTTCTTGTGTTCGTGTCTTTTTTCCCGACTTTATTTTCAAACGAAACAAACAGCACACACACAGAGATGAAAAAAAAATCACTTCAACTTATACACACTTTGAAAAGAATTTCTGAGCTGTTTAAACACTGGGCTGCGCGATCTTACTTATCACGAACACATATACAGTTGAACAGCGCACATGATGGTGGTGTTTACTGCGGCTGCGCGTTAGGCTATGTTTTTGCGTGGTGCTTGGATGTATGTGTGGTGTGCGGAATCAAAACTGAAAAGATTGAAAGAAATTCTTGTTGAAAATTTCGTCGCATTATTTGTAATAGAAATCGTTTTATGAGTGTGTGTACAATAAGAGTTGCGATGTATGAATATGTTTGTGTGTTTGCCCCAGTGGAAAAAAAAACAAATAATTTTAAACAAAAGTAGTTTGGTAATAAGAGTACGGTTTTCATTGTTTTGCTGGTTGTATTAAAACAAATGCGAAATGTCCAGAGAACTAACAGATTCTGCAGAATGTTTTGGGGGAGTGAGTACTTCTTTCTCTGTTAAAAAGGTGTACATAGATATCAAGAACAGAAGGGAAAGCGATATAGTAAAACAGTCAGGACGTTGAAATAATATTCCCAGTTCATAATTTTGGTATGATGTGAGAATGACCATTTGATTCTGTGGTCTACAAAACGTATGTATGTTGTTTTGCACGGTTTTGTTAATAAAACACAATTGTTTAGCAAAAAAAAGTGATTTCTTTCATCATTTTGTTATGTCGTTGGAATGAGCATTTAATTCTGTAGTCTAATCCTAATGATAGCTTGTGTGGCGGCTACGGCTCTAGCCGATATGGCAGCACGACTGTGATTCCTACCGTCTAGTTGTCGCGGCAACATCAGGGGGCATCTGATATATATGGCGAAAGTCGGTCGACAGCAATCAAAGACAAGGTGATTACTTGCAGGAGAAGTCCTGAGATGAAGTAGTTAAAGTGGTCAACGTTCACTAGCAATTAGAAAATACGGCCGAAGCAATGGATCAAATAAGGAAATCCGTCGTGTCGAAGCAAAACAGAGAAGACCGGAAAGGGCAACAGAACACCGATCGGCAGTGTCCAGCCATTAACCAGACGTCCAGACAAGCAACATATGTAGAGCAAGGGGACATTTCGGAATAAAACGCCAGTCGAGGAAACGAAAACACACTCCACAGGACTGATACCGTTCACAAAGATCACGCAAGTAATACTGTCCGAGAAGTTCACAAAACAAGACGAAAATTCGAGCAGTCGAGGCACAGTCGTCGGACGAAGTGCATTCCGTTACAATATATAACGTTTTGGATCAAAATCGGGGACATCCCAGTGGAAATGCTGATTGATACGGGATCCAAGTCTAATATATATCGATTGATTACATCGTTAATGTAGATGAGTCAATTCTGGCCGAACGAGTAACTCTGTTGCTTTATGGAGTAGGGGGTGTTAGCACGTAACTTTGTCAGTACTATGGGTGCCCCGTAAATCATGTAAAAATTTGACACTTTTAAAAAATCATGATAACTTTAGGAGTTCATAACTTTTGATGTATATGTGCCAGAAACGAAGCTCGAGACCACCGACAACTTATGCCATTCAGGGTGTTTACAGGGTGTTTCGGTGCTCTGAAGTGGAACTTTGAGAATTTATTGCGAGAAAAACGGCTCGCAGTACTGCTAGGGGGTATATATTTTTGTTGAAGATAATATTGGGCTACTTTTTCAGAGTATTTCGACCATTCTATGCATGTGGGCAGAGCCAGATTTAGGCCATAGACTGAATAAGATTTGAGAGGCCGCTCAGCAATTTTTCCGCCTGATTTTTTTTAAGCTCCACTTTGGCTGCCCATTTTACTTGAGAGGACTCTGATTCGGCCTTGAAATGTCTTGTTACCATGACTTGAAATGCCTTATTTTACTTGAAATCAGCTTTAGATCTATATGCCGATACGGGCCTTTTTGTGCTGAGGGCCTCGTGCTACATTTTTCAAAGCAAGGGCCCCATTCATGCCGGAAGATCTTCTTACCTGGTTCATTTTTCATGCCGGGCCTCCTTTTTTGTTAAGGGACACTTTTCACGTCAGGGCCACCTTTCATGTCGGGGCCTTTTGGGGCAAACTTCGGTTCCCTTAATTTCGGGGGGAGGGGTCTTAAGCCTCGTTAGTCTCGGCGTGAATGCGGCCTTGCGAGTTTTTTTTTTCGATGAAGGAGCGCAGATAGGTATATAAATGTGTATGGGAGTCATGCTAGGACGTTCCAAGCGAGGGTCTTAGAAAGACTTTTGTGGAATGGTTATAGACACTAAACGTTCTTCTGGGATGAACAAAATTTCATCGAAGGATCCAGAAATTTTGTGTTGAACTATTAAAGTTCTCATCGGAAATCTATACATCTTACTCTTTAGATTCAGCGAGCACCTTCATAGTGCACTTTTTCTAGCTGTGTAGAAAATATCTTGGCAGATGAAGAAGAGTACGAAGCTGAACAGGAAGAATTCAATGAGGCAGTGCATGTATATGACTTTGTGGTAAGCGAAAAACATATTGCTTGTGTGATTTCGAACCTTGGTGTAGAGTTCGCGTTGTCTTCAATATTCCAAAATCAGGTAAAACTAGCTACAGTGAGGCTAAGTCATTCCCGTGATTTTAACAAGTTTTATGTTGATGACAAATATGTTATATTCGGCAGTATTATTAGACAGAATAGCCGCTAGGTCCAAAGCAGCATGCTTTCCCAAAATGGTAGATCAACTTTCACCGTCAATATTAGCGTATTTCGATTTCGAGAAGCCATTCGAAGTCATATGTGACGCTTCAATTCAAAGATTCAGGCCAATACTGGAACAGCACTAAAAAGCCGTCGCATATGCCAGAATTACGCTCACAGATGGAGAAGTGAGTTAAAACATACGTTTTGGGTAGAAAGCTCAAATTTTTTTTTTCAAATCATATGTCAGTGAGACGGTGTGTTACAAAAGGTTTCGGGGTACGACTATGAAATTATTTTAAAAAAAAATGGAAAGGAAAACTCGGCAAATGACTGTATGTCTAGTATACCAGTTCAAGAGGCGTTGCTAGAGGATGTGTACAAGATATGTGTAGCAGTAACCAGAAAGCAAGCAGCTGAAAGCGAATTCTATGTATGTTGCTGTTAAAGACAAAGGACCAGAGGATTCAGAGAATGACTTTAATCTGACCTTTTTTGAGACCCAGACGTTAATCTGGGTGATTTTGAGAACAATGGGGATCTATATGATGATCCGAGTAATTATAGGGACGATGGAGATCCAGATGATAAATCAGAGGTTCGCATTCAGGATGTCATCGAAAGTCCAGAAGAACGAGCTATTCTCATTTTTGTATAATCAAGACATATGGAAGAATGAAGCGGAAATATTATTGGAAAGAAATGAAAAAAATATATCACGGAGTTTATAAAAAAGTGTAAGAAATGTCATTGTCACAAAAATGCCTTTGGTGATAACTTAGGTTTCACTCAAGCCATTCAACCAGATAATTATTGATATCGTAAGACCGCTTCCAAAGATAATATTCCTAAAATATTCGTGTCCGATATAGGGACTAATTTCACATCAGTTATTCTATATTCCACATAAGAACGTCTGGGTATAAC
>JANTEX010242699.1:0-12753 GCA_024741295.1 Macrocera vittata | reverse complement strand
ATACATAAATGTTAAGAAATACAGATATGTTTGTTTAACTAAATACGTAAATATTCATAAGTGACATTTCTATTTGGTTGTGTGCGTAGTCGAAAAGAGTCTAAACATAAGACTATGAAAGTCATTCTAAGACGTCTCTAAGACTCAAAAATTATTCCCCATTTTGGTAAAAATAAGGGTCTGCACGTAGTCGGGACGACCACATTAACTAACTTAATAGTCGGTAATAGACGTCTGTGCGGCATCTTCTCAACCTGTTTGTGCTACTTGGGTTCTGATAATTTATGGGTCTTTTTCAGTATATTTGGGTCAATTCCTATAATTTTCGGCTCGCATCCGACAATTTTCGGATTAATGCCGCTAATTTTCGGGCCGCTCTCGGAATTTTAAGATCGACTTTGGTATTTTTGGGTGACTTTCTGCATTTTTTGGTCACTTTTGGTACTTTTAGGCCTTAGTCCGTATTTTTCGATCACTTCTATCAGTATCTATTTTTTGCTTCTGATAACTTTTTAGTCACTTTCGGCAAACTTTTGGGTCGCTAATTTTATTTTTAGGTCACTCTCGGTAGTTTTTGGGTCACTTTCAGTATTTTTGAAATAATTTCGGTACTTTTGGACCACTTCCTATATTTTTAGGTAACTTTCGGTATTTTTGGCTTACTTTCGATACTTTTGGGACACTTTCAGAAGTTTTTGGGACGTCACTTCTGTAAATTTCACTTCCAGTCGTTGTTGAGCTATTTCGGCAACTTTTAGGGCACCAAAGTTCCATAGGCCAAATGCCATCTATATTCAAAATAATCACGGCCAGCATATTTTAGGCGTGACTTTTCGTCTAAAAGAGCCTGTATATAAATGCCTCGTAAAAAGCAATTCTTGCTCGTGAGACTGATTTGTTGTTATGGATATAGTTAAGTGACGCTGTTTAATTTTCAGAGATCAACACATACAGTTACTTTGTCTCTAGGTTTTTTGACGACAACAATTGGATTGCTGCACGGACGTGATTCGCATTTATAGATTACATCGAGCCCAATAAACGGTCGACTTCGTCATTTACATTTTTTTTTTCAAATGAGGCGGAGTTCCTGATTCAAAGGTTTTGCATCACCTGTATCAATTTTATGAGAAATCGACGATGAGTAGTTCAGGTGGCCTTCTTTATTTAAACTTTCTTGGAGTAGAATTGCTTGTACCGTTACTGTGATTGTGATAATTTTCGGCTTACTCACATTCGGTAGAATCCGGGTCAACCTTTGGCTTCTTCTGGAGTTTTCGAATCACTTCGTCAAATTTGGCAGTTTTGCAACATGTATCGCGTAATCATCACCCGATTGTGAATAAACTGCATTATGCCGCACGGGAGTGTGGGTGAGAATCCACAGGATACAAATACAGATGTAAATCATATGGATTAAATTTATTTTTTGTTTAAGGCATACAAAAAGTTATGTCTTGCATTATTATCGGTTGCAAAAATTATGAATCATATTTTAAGTATCTGATATTATTACAATTTTTGTCTGCTCGATTTTTTATAATTATTCTAAATTTGAACAAGTAAAAGAAGTGTTTTCAAAAACTAATAAAACCTTTTAGGGAAATTTTAATTTATTATCAATTATTTTGATTTAACTAAATAGAACTTTTTTAGTGACTTTGTCATATATATGCGAATTTTTACAGATTTTAAAAATGTAAACATGATCTGAGATGACGCCACTACATTGGATAACACTACAATGCAATTTAGCCAAACATGATTAACATTAGTATAGGTAGATACAGAATGAACATCAGTTATTACTCTACAATTGAGATTTTTACTACTTCTAAATTAATATCGCATAATTTTTTAGTATCAATTTGTATTATCAGTGTACAATTGCCACAAAAATACAATAATTTTCAGGAGTAATTTATGAAGAATAAATACAAAACGGGACAAGCAAGTTTCAAAGAATTTAAAAATATCAGAGAATTCCTAAAGATATTTAAAACCATTTCCGAAGAAATTCAAAAACTTCCACAAATTTGGAAATCTTCGGGAAATTTGGTAAAAAAGAAAATACATATATATTTATTTATATATATTTAAAGGAAAATTATATTAAATATTTGTGAAAACATCAGAATTCTCTTTACTGTGGAAATACATGCATTTGATAGGTTTCTTCTTTCAAAAATCAAAGTGTCGTCTGGATATTTTCGTCATCTCGATAAAATTTAAAAGTTGATATTTAAGTCTTGTTTTATTAAATTGTCAATAAAGAATTGAAATAGCATTTCTATTGACACTATAGACTATATAAACTACATATGTTATATACAGATGACTAAAGCTACTTCCATATAAATTATTCATTATATGATTTTAAGCAAATTTTTAATACAAAAATACATTTACATAAATTTTCTACATCAGACTACACCTTTTGTATAACTACCAGGTCAAATGTCTCTTCAGATTTAATTAAATTACGTAGATTTGTAAATGCTAAAAATATTCCCATATACATATATGTAGACGCCTTTTAAATACTATATACATAATATAATACAAAATTTTATGCATTAAAATTAAATCAAATTCTGTTTCTTATACAAAGTGCTCTTGAAAATAAAATCTATTTTCAAATTATCGTTCTAAAATAACTATATACATAGATTATGGCTATGTTGCATGGGTATACACTCTACATACATTCATATTTTATATAAATTTTCTTAATTTTCCATTAAAATTATGTACAATATATACATACGACATTCAATAACATGCTCGTACTTAACGAATGGAGTTTATTATATTTATAGTGGGTTAATGTGAAATCCAATATTAAAAAATATTTTCCAAGTATTATATTTGTAATTATTATTATCGCCACAATATCGTATGTACATATTTATATACATTATATTGTAATATTCTTATTCTTAACGATTTAAAAAAAACAAATAGCGAAAACTAAAAATTGTTCTGAGAATAGATTTTCTTCAAAGAAAAGTATGTGTGTACTTAAATTAAACTGGATCGTC
This sequence comes from Macrocera vittata, assembly GCA_024741295.1. Classification (NCBI taxonomy): domain Eukaryota; kingdom Metazoa; phylum Arthropoda; class Insecta; order Diptera; family Keroplatidae; genus Macrocera; species Macrocera vittata. Next base: position 9,712 of record JANTEX010242699.1, on the reverse strand, counting down.
TTTAAAGTGCCGATGAAATTATAAGTGCTGTGTAACTTATAGCCGTAACTCGGCGCGAAAAAATCATTTTTTTAAATGTTTTCAAATTGTTACTTGGTTCTAATCTAAATATTACTTTTGAAAATGTTACTTTTCGATCCGGTTTATTGCACACATGTCGTGCGGAACTACTGAAATATTTACTCTCGCTACCGCTGTAAATCTGTCTATTCTTTGGCGTCGCTGCCAACTTATAAAACATCAGCTTTGAGGACAAATTAATCTACAATTTTATTATGAGCGATTCGAAATTTGGGTTTCAGTTTATGTATGTTCGACTGATTTTATTATTGAACAATATTGCTAATCAAGTACCTTACAATCATTAGATACAACTCACAATTTTTTAGCAATTTTTTTATATAATTCTATAAACATATACTAAAACCCTGTACCAATGCTCAATGCAGGATTCGAACCTGCGAATAGAATAATGTATCTTAACTATGACCGCAGAAATCATAATATATAAACATGTTCCATATAACTCTCGATATAATTTAAGAAGGTTAGTACTAGGTGAAAGTAACCTTTTTTTAATTTTTTCCCAAGTGTTTTCGATCAATATAAAAAAGTAATAAAAACAAAATATAAGTGTGTTCATTTTTGTAATTACATATTAGGTAAATGTGAAAAATAATATTGTGAAAGACTTGTAAAAAATGCCAGTTTTCGGTTGGAAATATAATATTTCTGCCTATATAATGAAAACGAACACATGTATTACTTATTTTTGTGCAAAAATTTTGATGTGATGCCAACTCGGAAATAAGAAACATGTGTTCGTATACATTATCGACAGTTTTTTTTTCTATATACTTCAGTGAGTTAATATTATACGTGATTTTGGAATCACCCATTATATAGTGTCTGAATTTTTGCACATTTGCCTGATTCACTTCGATGCCATGCTCAAGGACATTTTCACATTGGACCGTCAATTAGCATTATATGTATATATAAATACGTGACAAGATTTAATTACTTATTTTTACTTATTACACTTATCTTTTCTAAAAAATTGTCTAGAACAGTGATGTTAATTTCCACTTTCTTAATTAATATAAATTTATTCTCTTACAATTTGGAGCAAAATTGCTAATTTAGTATAGTTATAGTAACGATATAGAAGTTCTGGATTTTAAAATAAATCAGAACCTTTCAACTATATTTTCAATTACTTCCACCAGTGACTAATCTTTCCGGATTTCTTAACAGTATTGCAATATTGTTGAACTTTGAGAACATCCGTCTGTTGTCTGGTTGATTACAGTTTTCTCTGCTTTTTTTAAGTAATAACATATATAATCTTAAAATCCTAAAATATTCCAGATATTACAGAATTGTCTATGTTTGGCATATTTATAGTAACATATAGAGCACACAGATTGTTATATAGAATCTCAACTATCGTTTTATTTATTGGTCCTAACATACTCCTATATAAGGTATGAACCACATATAATAAAATATAAACGAAATATGTATGATATACTCAAGCCATCTGAAACAACATACTCGTATACAATATCCATATCACATTTGAGAGATATTAATTAAACATTTATATAATTGATTTTACTTTGTGATATTTCTTAGTGGAAATTCATTTTAATTAGTTAATATAGTGGAAAAGACGAAAAAATATAATTGTTTTAATTAATTAAACATTTATTCGATTTGTGGCTTACTTTTTTGCGGAGAAACTATAGAAAAAAAGATTTTTAATTTTGGCAACTAGTCGCTGCTACAGCTACTATTAAGCACATCCGGGATTATCCCTAATCTGATTCAAGTTGAAAATAATGCTGTAATTAACTTCTCTGTAGAAGGCGAAGCAATTGCTAGATGTATAGTATAGTGCAACCAGCCTAAATAATAATGGAAAAAGTAACTGAACGGTGTAAATTTTTTTGGTGGCTCGCGTATAGAGCAATGGTTAGATAAATAAATCGAGCAGTAAGGACTTTGAGAGAGATTTACACTGAAGCCATTTTGTTCCAGCTTCAAACACAAAAACTTGGTCTTAAAACATACCATTGGCATAATTAATGCACCACTAATGTGGCATCCATCTGATAGTTGCAGTAGAAAATGGGACAGTCGATTACTTGGGAATAAACCGTTTCTGTCAGTGCTACAATCTGAGATGAGTTCGCTTTGTTTCATGGTAAATAGCGAATACTGTTCAAAACAGACTAAGTGTCCGTCCATTGTCCAGTCGGAGATCGTTGTAAAGACACAGATAAGGCTGTGGTACTAAAATTAGTAATAAAGTTGGTTTTATAATCTTCTTCGTCCACGAGCTGCGGTCAAATGAAACAAACGTTTTTGTTTTTATCACGCCGACCGACGTATTAAAGCATTTATATGTTTCTTCTTCAGATTACAAATTATTTGTTTTATTAAAATTTTAAGTAAAACCGATCACACTGACGATATATCTCGCGTGTCTCTTCTGAAATTGTAAAATTTTTCTTTGCAAATAAATAAAGATTTCAAAGTTGTTCGCCTCCAATAATTTTGTATGGAGGCAAGAATTTCAACATCACCTTAATTTGGGATGTGGATAGGTCTGAGTTCGAAAGCCGCCAGCAGCGGAAAAAAAGTTCAAATTAATAATTTGAATTATGAATTAATCAAACCGAACTCAAGACCAGATCCTTCGGATGCCACCTGAAAACTGTAGGTCCATGTATGGCATCATACAATGGGCTTTTTATTAGCCTGCATTTCCTCTAGTTACATAATGGTTGCACACCCAATAGAATATATATCTTGATTGGCGTAGTACGGACATCAGACAGTGAAAAAAACCGGAAGTAACTAGAAGTTGACTGAAAGTTACCGAAACTGACTGTCAGTGCCGGAACTTGACCAAAAGTGACCCCTGATTACTTTTAAGTGGAGCGTCGACTTACAAAAATGTACTGTCACTTCCGTTCGTTTCCTAGCTACTTCCGGACGTCTTCTTCTTTTTCATTCAACTTCCGGTCACTACTAGTCAACTTCCGGTTCATACCGTCAACTTCAGGTCACTTCCCATCACATCCGGTCATTTCTGGTCAACTTCTGGTCACTTCAGGTCAACTTTCGTTCACTTCCGGTCACTTTAAGTTACCTCTGATCACTTCCGGTTTACTTGCGGTCACTTACGGCGAACTTCCAATCAGTAACGGTCAAATTCTACTCACATCCGGTCACTTCTGGTCCACTTCCGGTCAACTTTTGATCGGTCATCCCATCAACTTCCGGTACCTCACGGTCAATTCCCCTTCCGATATATATATATGTAAAATTGAAAGTTACCAATATCCCGAGACGAGATCCGATAAAAACCTCGGTTGCGAATTAACTGTTTTAACCGAGGTTTTCTGGCAACTCTTTCATAACAAAGTAACCTTTGTAACCTTTGATTAAATATGGTGACTGACGATAAAAAATGTGTTTCTTATTGATTTATTTTAGATAAAATTAACATTAACATTTATAATTTATTGACAAAACATATTTAATTAATAACGAAAAAAAATGTTGATCGAATTGTAGTACGCCAATCGATTGGAGCAACCCACAGACAAAACCACAGGTCGACATCTGCAGCGAATATTACAGTACTCGGTTACACCATGTCGACCGCTTCCAACATTTAGACGAACCGAATGTTCCATTCATGATACAGACTGTGATGAGGTGTATCCATCATTGTATGTTGGAGATGCGTAAGTTAATTTTATTTCGGCTCTGACTACAAATCGATTTCTATTCTACAACATTGAGTGGATTTTCTCATGAACTTTTTTTTTTATTCTAGTGCCTCTGCTAAAAGTAAAGTTTTTCTGAGACTGATGGGCATTACACATATCCTGAACACTGCCGAAGGTGCAAGATATGGCCAAGTGGATACAGGTCATGTTTACTATCGTGATATGCCAAATATACGTTATATGGGATTCCCAATGATCGATCAGCCTAGCACCGATATATCTAGATATTTTTATATTGCATCGAAATTTATCGAACATGGCATCAGTAGTGGAGGTATAACATTATAGATTTTTACAGAATCTGTGTTTTTTTTTAAATTAACAAACTCTATTTTGCGTTAGGCAAAGTTCTAGTTCACTGTATGATGGGAATTTCCCGTTCAGCCACATGTGCTTTGGCCTACTTAATGATTGACCGTAAAATGTCGGCCGTCGACGCCATTCGTACGATGCGAATGCGACGAGACGTTCGTCCAAATGACGGATTTCTACAGCAGCTAGCCAATTTGGACAACGAATTGAGAAGAGAGAGGCAATATACATATTGATCTTACAGTTTGTTTGTGAAAAAAACAGTTTATGTGCGTTTATTTTCTAAATTTACTAAAACCCTTAAAAAAAAACCTTATATTAAACCAAAATTCTATTCCTATATAATACTATATTATTTGTTGTTGTCTTTTGCCGAAACAAAGACTATACAGATTAAACTTAATATATATATAGTTGCATATGACAAAATTGAAATAAAACCATAGAAATGCTAACTATATATACATATACCTATACTATATATACGGTACATACAAGTATTTGACAACCATACAAATCAATTTTATTTGGTTCAAATTGTTTATTGTGAACAATTTGCTTTTTATGTCTGTGCATTCGTTCAGCGTCAGTGTATGTCTGTTTTGATTTTTTGTTTGAAAAAAAAAGAAAAAAAAATTTAAAATACCAACACTGGATAACAAACCAAAATTGGTACAGAAAAAAAATGACGATAAATTGCAACTTGAATTTAAAAACAAATGAAAACAATAAACTAGAAAACTATTCATTTTGATTGATCAGAAATTTGATATAATTATTGCATTAGAACGAATATATTTTTTTAATTTTTTCGCATGATCTTGAATGGAATTCGAAAACGTTTCTGTTTTTGGAAATTATTTGAGTTATTTGAAATCTCGTTGTCATATCGGTATCATTTTTGGTTATAAACGCTTTAGCAAAAAAAAATGCCATAAAATAAGTCGTTTGAAGTAATAGAGATTCATATCTACTCGTAAATATTGCATTATACGAAGCTTTAAATATGTTTTAGTATTAATATACACATACTTATTATAATTTTAATATATATTTATATATACATCTATAATTTATTAATTAAAAGGAATCTTTTAAGGAATACAGATACGGACAGTATCTTGGGAACTAATAGGAAGTGGCATTCCATTTTAGAAGTTCATCAGAATTGCCGATAAGTCCAGTATAAATTAAAATAAAAGAGTAACTGATTTTTTGAGAATAACTTAGTACGAGTATTCCGTCAGAATTTCGTTATATTTATTCTTCTTTCACTATATTCTACCCTTTTGAAAATTCAGAAAAACTAATACCTCTTAAATAAGTTTTCCTTCAATTTTTAGATCCGATTGGGATCTATTGTGCTAAATCTAATGCCAAAATAACTCCAACTGCTAACTTTGTTAAAGAACCGCCGTGCTGGGATAACACATAATTTTCCTAGGTGTTGAAAAAGGTTCACCAAAATACCCCATTCTGATGTTTGTTAAGGCTGTACAATGAACATACTATTTTTGCTGTGTCTTTTTCGGTCTGATACAGTATGTGCCTTTAGGCGCCAGTGACCATGTCAACGGTCCAGTCAACAGTCCAGTCACTGTTCCAAATTGTCAGCTTATTATTATTAATAGAAGTCTGCTTCTTAAAGTAATTGACCAACTAGTTTGAGCTGCCTGATTGAGCAATTCCTGAATGCTGCACTTTACTTTAGCAAGTAATAACTAACAGAGAGATTCGGGAATATATTGGTTTGAACTGTACCTTCTCTGGCGAGTGCATCTGCCATTTCTTTTCCTTCAATTCCACTGTGTCCAGGAATTTTAAATAGTCTCGACCGTATCTCAAGTGAATTATTAAGAGTTAATAATGCTGCTTTACTGTCAGAGAAAATGTAAATGCATCTACTTTCAAAATTTCTTTTACCAATTTTGCTTACGCACAAATCGATTGTGTGTGCTTCTTGTTGAATTTTCTAGATGACCGACCTATCTATTATCTCCATACAGACACTTGTTCGGCACCTTCATTTGTTTTTTGATCTATCGGTATACCCATGAGTCATTAGCAAAATTATTTCTGTCTGCTTTACAGTCTTTTCTGTTTTTTTTTCCTTCGAGGAATTTTAACTCTTCAGAAACTCACCACTTACATATTTTGGATTTTATGAAGTGTGTATACAGGATGATATCTATTACTTGTTCCTATTGTCTGAAGCCCTGCCATGGCTGTTGATTGATCTTCGCTACAATAATTTGGAAGAGGTGTGTACTCAATGCATTTTCGAAAGAGAATACATAATCTTGGCTTGCCTTCTGAAAATACGTTGAAGGGTAGTTCACCTGTTGCTATTTTTTTTTAGAGAGAGTGAAAGGGTTTTAACCCTACAATATTTTCATTTGTAATTATTTTACAGAAATGTATGTACTCTCTACATACATTTCTGTAAAATTAAATAAAAATAAAAACCTTGGGGGTAATTACCCTTTTTACCCTGAGGTAGATCCGCCACTGATTACAGGCTCTAACTTGAACTGCGATATGTCAGTTAGTTTTCATTGAATTTTTATAAAATTATGGTCCTTGAAAAGCCAAAGCATAGTAGTACATATTTACAAAAATATATAAGCTGCCAGTCACATAAAGAATTTTTGATCTATCTTAACTGTTGAACTGTGCAAAAATTGATTATTCCAATCTAATGCGCCTTATACCTTATTACAGACCTTAACTTTAACTGCGATATGTCAGTTAGTTTTTATTGAATTTTATAAAATTATGGCCATTTAAAAGCCAAAGCATTGTAGTTTTTTACAAAAAAATAAAATCTTGCAGTCACATGGAACATTTTTGATCTATCTAAACTGTTGAACTGTGAAAAAATTTATTATTCCAATCTCGACCTCATATTTTATTTGACAAAATCTCTTTGTGCAATGAAGTTTTATATAGTTATTTGTGCCACAAATCGTTGCAGCTATGGCCATTTCCAATATATAGTGTTGCCGTAGAATGTGTCTGTTGGGATTCGATACAAATTCTAATTTTGGGCTCGTTTTACATATAACCATGCGACGTCGACTCTACTATTTACTGAATAACATTATTTTTTTGCATATAATCCAACTCAGCATTAACCTGATTATCATTTTTATTGGAACCGCTGCAGTCTAGTTGGACGAATTTCGAATTAAACACTTTCATTCATGTCGATTTTGTACTCAAAATCTATTAGACAGTGTACTACGCTCTTGTTCTCTGTTTTCAATTACGTTGATATTGAATTCTTCATCAGTTGTCTTACGATGTTGTAAAATTTTATTTGTATAGATGTTCAGCAAATATCGGATGAGTCTGGATTGAATTGGTAATTGTGTTGTCCTATTATATAATGTTATCAATTTCACAATTTAAGTAATGTTATCAATTTCAAAATATTAAAAAAAAAACTGATTGAAAAACTGTCTAAATATCAAGTTAGTAACACATATAATTGTATTTATAAGAACATTCCATGGAATATTCTTTGTTAAATTTTAAAGAGAAATTATAACATTTTTGCGGACTTTTTCAGAATTTCTACTATTTATGTAGATCTATTTTTAGTAAATTATAAACAGTTTTTATATCATAGTTCATTATGTGTGTATAATTATATAGAAAACTAATTTATGTTGTCTCATTTAGCGACGAGGTGTCGACTAATTTGCTATATAACTACATACATATAATATTTTGTTTTTTATTTCTGTTCACACGAAATTACAATCGATTAAATAATTATCTATGTTCTCCTTGCATATTATATATTAATAAATATTTATACCTATATTAAAAACAACCGCATTTTGAGTGGACATTAAATTTATTATACCTACAACGTTAACGTTTGTCCACACAATTTAGTTGAGCTAAGAATTGATCAGTAATTAGTCTTCTAATGGTGTAATCATATGAATTCAAAGGTCTTAAAATGTTGTTCTGTTGAGAACTTAACATTATTGTATACCAGCTCCACTGCTATATAAAAAAAATCCTGCGACTAATTAGTATTTAAGCTCTCAATTCTTGAAAAGTGATTTTTTTCCGATTTTATTGAGAGCTGTAACTTTTCTGTGAGTCTGGAAGAGTTTTCTTTCGAATTTGCGCTAAATAGTTATTCCAAAAAATATTTTATTTTTAACAAATCCTATAATAGAGCCAGACTTTAGAACATAGCACAATTTGTTTATATAATATATATATGGTACCAAAAGTCCTGACTAGAGAGCTTATATAGTAGCTTCCGAGGTACAACCGATTCAAATCTAATAAGCTCTTTTAACTTTTCTTTGCATCGTCTTGTTACGCAAACATAATTTCCTTTGAAAACGTAAGTATAATTAATGTAGGTATTATCTAGGTATTTATATATAAGCTTTCGAGCCACTCACAATATGTTTTGCTTGTCTACTCTTCATTTTTGTAAATGCATTTTACAGTTGAAACCCTTTTTGTGGCTTATGTTTGGCATTATTATATGTACAATTTATACTCGTATATATGTACAGTATGTACACTGTAATGAGTGTTCACTATAATTTATATAATTTCAAAATATGTGCTGAATTTCGTAGTATTCTCTATAGACCAAATAGTCACTTTCAGCGTACGGCTGCCGCCAAAGTTTTGTCCCGACGACATATTGGCGCGTTACTATAGAAACATTATCAAGGCAACATTGAAAGCAATTCCATTTGTATCCTTGTTAAATATGCAGTACACGCCATAAACTTCCCATAATCGAGGGTCCGCTATACATACGTATATATATGTATGCACGTAAATTTATAACATTTTAACGAATAACTAGGTTAGGTATATAAACTGTGCGCTTTTTCAACATATTTTAATCTGTATAATATACCTGTACGTTTTATATAAATTAAAGCTCTATAATATATATGGTATTCATTACATAAACACACCTTCTACACAGTTTAATATATAAGTATATACTTAACGTGAAAATACGCACATAACATAATTGATACTTATATTAATTGTTTGCATATACATATATACAATGTGTTTTTATTGTGTTTGGCTGAGTTAGATATGTCAAGAAGAAAACTGGTTCCACATTTTAAAACTTATACCGAATTGCTTTCAGTTTTTTCTGAAAACACCTGAAATTTTTTTTTTTATAAAAATGCGCGATGTTAAATTAAATGCTCTCATTACTTTTTAGGTATTTATGTATGAGTGTTGCATAAAGAAAAATAAATTAAATTAAATTTCTATATATATACTGTTTCTATTTCCTCGACTATTCTCTACAAATATGGCAGTCTTGTGTGTATGTATATGATGTGCTTTTGACTTAAACTTCAACACTACTTCAACTAAACTAATATACGAACTTTAACAAATTCAAGTGAAAATGTAACTTTATCTTCACATAAAGAATGTCGAAAATTTTATAAAGTCGTTCGCTGAATAGAAAATATATGTTCATATATAACATATATACATATATATACATATTCATATATAATATATATACATATATGTATATATATATACATATTCACAAATATATATATTTATATGGCAGA
>JANTEX010242588.1:0-12754 GCA_024741295.1 Macrocera vittata | reverse complement strand
AAAATGCCGGCCAGGTCAACATTTGGGGAAAAAATTGCCGGCTCGGCCCGGGCCGGTCAGATTTTTAAAAATAAATGCCGGCAATAAAACTAGTTTAAATCATTACAAAAGTACTTTGTCATTCCTATTCATTAAACGTTAGATTTGAAATGTAACTGGATTTGCAGCATTATTTGATAGTAACAACGTATATCAGAATATTCTAATAAAGAAAAATGCGCAACGGGCCGGTGTTCTACTGGCCCGGTTCAAAATTTGAAAAATAAATGCCGGCCCGGATCAAAATTTGAAAAATAAATGCCGGCCCGGCACAGGCTCAAAATGCCCATCTCCAATATATACTACCCTATTCCACTGAAGGTGGCTCAGTTTGTTATTTAGCGGAAAAGTGATATTTGAAGCGCTAAAAGTCTACAAAACCATGCAATCTCGCTCATATTTTAATCTTTTTATCACATTTTTTTTATTTCTCAATCCAATTCAAAAATATTATTTGAAAATAGATTTTAGTTTTTAATGCTGCGCCATTTATTTTTGGTGAGCACAATTTTGAATTTTTGAATCTTTTTGTCTTTCTCACCTCTGCATAGTAAAGAGTTGATTTGAAAACTGTACTTATTTTTCTTTGGAATATTTTGAGTTTTGATAGTTTAAGTATTTTTGTGCATGTTACGCTATTATTTGTGATCAAAATGTTACGCGGTAAGGCGGTTTCTGCAGAAGTTTGCGAAGTTATAAAAAAACATAATTTATCGGGCGATTCATTATCGAAAAATGTCGAGATAAAGCGATAGAAATATTGTAAACATATATAAAAATACAATGTCTATCCAACAATAAAAAAATAATTGGTTCAAAATCAACCATGAGCCGAGCTAAAGCGCTTAATCGTCGTGCAAATATAGATGAATTGTGTGAATTGTGGTCTCAAATGTGTGGTGAAAAGATGTCCAGATCTACAACATACAAAAATACTTGGATTTGGATTCTACAAGATAAGTTGTAGATTCATTTTTCGCAACAATCAATCACACGATAAATACGTTAAAAATTACAGGCAAAGCAAAAACCTTTGTTGACGAAAAAACACAAAACTGTTTATTTGGCATGGGCAAAAAAGTACCGGAAATGGACCTCTCGACAATAGAACTCAGTTATCAGAAGTGATAATCCAGATTTGAGGTATGCACGGGAGATCAATGACCAAAAGTTCTGCGACGGAAAAATGAAGCGTTTCATAAAGACTGCACAAACCGGAAATTAAAATTTACGGCGTCCATAATGGTCTGGGATGCATGTCAGCAAAAGAGTAGTCTATGCTTCATAGGTGGAATTGTGAACTATATAAAAATGTTAGAATATCACTTACTACTATCTATTGATAGGCTGCAATTGAACGAAAAAAATACGCTTTCCAACAAGATGGCGCCCCGTGTCATAAGTCGAAAAAACAATGACCTGGTAAAAACGGAAAAGAAAGCCCATGGTAGAATGGCCTGCCAGCAGTCCCGATCAGTCACCACTAGAGACAATATGTGGTGTAATGAAACAAAAACTGCGAGAACGACCGGTCAGAACCGCTGAAAATCTTCGAACACGGCTCAAAGATTGCCAAAAATTATTGGAAACTATGCCACGGCGTTTGAATTCACTTATTTCAGCAAAAGGCGATGTTACGCAATGTTAAAATTCATTTATTTACTGAAAACGCGCTGATTAAGAGCTTAGTCTACCTATGTAATGACAAAAGTTTGAAGTTCGTTAAGCCTCATTTTTAAAGATAAATAAATAATTTAAAATGCATTTAGTTAAGAAAACATGAAAATTTAAGAATATGGCGGAAAATTTTAAGAAAAGTTTTCCAGTTTTCCACAATATCGATGTAATATTAGCAAAAGTAGCATCTCTTAAAATAGCCTACAGAATTCAAAAATTCTTCCAATGAAAAAAACTTGAGTATTTTTTGGTCCAGATTATGGATTTAGAAATAAACTTTTATGCACCTCAAATACCAAAAAAAAATGTTTTTCTAAGCTCCACAACGACAATTTTCACATTTTATATTATCAAAATCACACACACAATTAAATTACGCTGTAAATAAGTTTCACCGAAATTCCGTAGTTACATAAAGTCGAAATGTCGCTGAATTACACACATTCGCTATATACTGAATGAAACATTCAAAATTTAAATACATAGGTATATCGCATTCTTATATAACTTTTAGCCAGTGTATATTGAGTTGACCGATGATTGATTTTGAATTTTGATGGATTAGTCGGTGTTAAGCACTGAACATGTTCGGTTGAATGGATGCATTTTTTTTATAGGCACTCTTGTTAGAATCATTTGTTTATTCCTTATATACTATCTATTATGGTAAGAGATTTAGGTACGAGTAAGTAACATATATAATATGTTATAATGTGTTATAATATATGTTATGATATGTACTCGTACATTAGACAATGAAATTTGCAATAACTTGCAGTATTGATAGAGATAGCCATTTACATAATTAGTTACAATTATTCAAGTGGCAAGTTCTGACAGTATTTACGACAAACATGGATAAAAACAAAAAATACAAATTCTTTGGCAAATCATTGCGAAAGTCTCGAAAAACTGCACGCAATCGAAGTCAAAAGTAAGTTTAAAAAGGAATAATTATAGTAGATTGCATTTATGCAAGTTTTGCAATTAGATTGCTTTTATGTATTTATTAAATTTGAAGGATTCAAACTTTTTAAAAGAATTTATGCATTTGTATTTGTCAGTATATATGGGTTGGGGATAAAATCCCGAATTCCAAAATCTCGAGTCTAAAATCCCGGGTTCAAATAAAAGCCAAACCTACAGTTTTTAATCGAAAAAAAATCTAACAACTGTTTCAGACCGCATATATCTTTTATTTAGCATTATAAAGCATAAGTGACTTCAAGTTTTTTTTAAATAAAAAGGTTAGCTGGTCTAATTAAAATATATGTTTTTAGCATAATAGTTAGAACATATTTTTAAAAATAACTATAATATATTTATTAAATTTTTCATTTTCTTTTTCCTGGCCACAACATCTGGCCATTTTATTTTAAAAATTATAAATACTCAGTAATCATGTAACATCTATTTCTTTATAAAACTTCATGCGGAAATTCTTCTTCAAGGAGACGGTTTTTGGAAAATAGCAGTCAATATTGAAAATAATAAATTAAAAGACGTTCATCTTAATTTTCAACATGTTTCGGCTCTTATATATTTTTCGAAATTTTTAAGGAAATATTTGTGATTTTTATTTCTTTTTCCTACTGTTGAAAAGTAGTTACAACTTACAATTTTATCTTCCACGTATTTATGTATAGGAATATATTGGTTTTGACTTTTGTGTGATTTTTTGAAAAAACCAACATATACCCGAAATGAGTTAAAAATGCTTTTTTATTGTTTTTAAGACGATTCCGACAAAAAAAAATTATCGCTCGCTCGCTCGCTTGTAAGCAAATCTTGTAAGCACGATACAGACTAAACGGCTAAAGATATCTTCATGAAACTTTCACAGAATGTGTATGACTATGAGTTGTCGAGCTGATTATATTTTGAGCATGGTCGGACCATGGATGGGATCGATCACCTGTATGGAAAAAACCGAGTTTTTGTTAGAAAAACTTTTTTGTTTACCATTTGATTTCATTTAAATCTTCGTAGATCTTGGACTACATTAAAATATGAATATGTTTTTATATTTAGATTAATCTGATATAGGGGAGCGCGGGAATCGAAAATCAAAATTTTGTTGATTTATAGGAAAATTTACAAAAAATTAGTTTTTTGATAACAACTTTTAAAGGAGTGATTTTTTGGACACATAATGTATGAAGTACTCACAACGTATTTTGAAAATACACATTTGCTCTATATACACCAAATATGTAAACTTAATATTTCTAGGAGATCCAACACCAAAGTATGGTTTCGGCAAAATTTTAATTTTTTGTGTTTATTATCCAAATCGATTCAAATTTTCACAGATATTGAAAAGTATCCAAAAGTGCAACATACCAATTTTCGGACGAATCTGAAATACGGGAGAATAGGCTCTCAAACACCTATTTGCGAAAGTAACAGTTTTTGTTAGAAAAACTTTTGTGTTTATGATTCAATTCGACTCAAATCTTAATAAATAGTGGCGAGCCATAAAAAAGTAAGCACCGCAAATTTTCAGATCAATCGGACCTTCGAGTCCATAAGCTTAACTTAAGTATATGAAAAAAGCTAAAAATGGTCATATCTGCCGTGTTCACACGGAAGATATTGGGATGAGAACGTTATTTTGGTGTGTTTTGAGTTTTAAGACGTCTGTAAAAAGCTATGTGGAAGATTCATGTGACCTATGGGAACCACCTTGCCATGCAGGATGTTTTAGCAGCTTTTTTTTAGTTTATTTCAAATATGAAATAAGTTCAAAATGTATATTTTAATTCATTAACACAAACAAATTTTAAGTATGAATTTGGAAAATTTAAGTTTATGTTGTGAATATGCATATGTATAATTTGTTCCCAAACTCCATGTAACGAAACATTATGCATGTTTTTCTAAAGGAAAAAGAAATAAAAATCACAAATATTTCCTTATATATATATAACCTTTTTATAACAATTTTACTTTCTTAGCGGTAAATTTAAAAAAGGCGAGATGACGGCAATGCAAACGATAGAAACGAATGATGATAGTACAATGTTGCTAGAAAAAAATGATCAGTCTGCAAACAGTGAATTTATCTTTAATAGTGTAAGAAAAAACGATTCACTTACGATGAAAACGAACAATGTGAGAGACACAATAATGAACGATGGAAACAATAGCGATGAATCCACGATAAAAACAAACAATGATAGTGAAATGATAGTGAACGATGACAACAATTACAATAAACCCGCAATAAATAATGAAAGTGAACCAATTTCAGAAACAATTATTGAACAATCAGTGACAAGTGATATATCAATGAACAGTGACAATAAATGCAATGAATCCACGACAATGACAAACAATTCTAGTGAAGCAGTGATGAACGATAAATACATGATAGACACAAATAGTATAAGTGAACTAATAAATGAACAATCAAATACAGTGAATAGTGACAGCAATAACAGTGAACCCATGATCACGATAAACAACGAGATAAACAGTGAGAGTGATTCGTGTAAAAACTTTGTTCATATCGAAAAAGTATCCGAAAATACGAGTGCTTCAACTGAATTCGCCCTAAATGGCAATAGAATAGTTAATATTGAAAATTTGTTTGCCAATTTTAAAATCTTAAATGGTCATGCACGTAAATTTGGCTGTACACTGGAAAATGTATTAATAGTCGGAGAAAAAAGAAAGGGACTTGAGTCAACAATTTATCTTAAGTGCAATATGTGCAACATGAGTTTGTCCATAAATTTGATGGAAAAGAGAACCGAAAACAATGCCGATATACCAATTAATAAATTGGCTATAATAGGTGCTACCTCAATTGGTATCGGCTTTTCTCAATCGGAGGAATTTTTCGGATCGATGAATATACAATACATGTCAAAAGCTACATATAGCAAAATTCAAAATGATGTTTTTGAAAATATCGATAGTGCCGCTAGAGAAGAGATGTTTTCTGCAGCTATGGAAGCGAAACAAATATCTATCGACAATGGAGAAATTGACAAAGACGGGGTTCCATTGCTATGTGTTGAGGTGGATGGATGCTATTCGAAACGAACATATGGGGTTAATAGTAATTATTCTTCATTGTCCGGAGTCGGATCTATAATAGCACATTCAACGAAAAAAGTGATATGGTCAGACGTGAAGAACAAATTTTGCAAAATTTGTTCGATCGCTAATTTTAAAAACAAAGAAGTTCGAGATCATAATTGCAACAAAAATTTTGACGGACCGTCTACGGGTATTGAAGCAGAAGCTATTGTCGAAGGCTTTAAACAAAGTGAGGAGTTATATGGTGTACGATATAACAAAGTGATCGGCGACGGCGATGCAAATGTTTACAAGAAAATCAGAAACGCAAATCCTTATCGTGACACTCACATTGAAAAAATCGAATGTCGTAACCACCTAATGCGTAACTTCAGACGAAAATTACGTGCCATTGCATTGGATACAATAAATCCATTAGCAGCTCGAAAAATGATCGGCAAATATTTACACAGATTTAGCATCGGCGTACTGAAAGCAATCAAATATCGTAAAAGCTTAAATATATCTTTTAACGAAAAAGTAAAATTATTGTCCGCTGACATCGAAAACACTCCTTATCATATTTTCGGTCAACACACCAAATGTGATGCATACTTCTGTGATAAAATAAATGATCCGGAAGACGTGAACTGTATACCGACTATAATGGAAAAAGGGGTTTTAGACAAAATAAATAGAGCGATCGATACGCTAATTACAAACGCGCGCAGTTTAGTCTATGACGTTGATTCCAATGCAGTAGAAGGATACCATTCATTAGTTGCGAAGACAGTGGGTGGCAAGCGGATAAATTATTCTTCAGGCAAAGCATATGGCTTACGAGCAAAGTTTGCGCTCTTGCAACACAACACCAGACGAGCTCATCACCATTTACAGAAGTGTATTTTGCAAAGAAGCCCAACTTCAAAAATTTCTAAAATTGAACTTCGAAGACAACAACATGTTTTAAAAAATAAAGGTAATTGCGACATACATATTATGACTTTAACTAAATAAATAAATTCTTACAGTAATAATAACAATAATAATAATAATAATAATAATAATAATAATAATAATAATAATAATAATAATAATATAATAAAAATGGTCGGACATAAAAACAAGTTGTAACAAATTTCATTGAATTATCTTAGAATCAGAATAAACACCTGCCATTTATCTACTACTAACTATATACATATACACAATCTAAAAATTTTTGTCACCACAATAAGATGCTCGTATAGATCTGCTATCGATGGCCGAAACGAACATCCTAATTAAATAGGTAACGTTGTTCAACCTAACTTAATAAAAAATATTGCCCAAAATCTTGGGTAATTTTCTAATTTTTTATTTTTGAGACCTTACAGTTACTAGACCTTGCTTTTGCCCACATAGCTGCCCGTTGCCAAAATTAGCCAACATTTTATCACGAGATCCATATATTTTGTCAATTGCCGTTCATTACAAACATTACCTAGATACATTTCTAATTAGCCATCATCATTTTATTTATTTTTTAAATCATACTATTCAAATCCTTCATCAATTATTATTTTTATTTAAAAAATAAACAGGGATTAATATAATGGAGGGGTATACAAGTGGTTCCGGGGTGCCATCCCTTTTTTGACAAAATGAAGAATTGTAGCTATATACTATCTTTTGCAAGCCCATAAGCAGTATTTTGGACATTTATAAGATATTCTAAGATATACCTTTGGGGAGGGTGTTAAAAATTTGTTGGGGTAGTCGGACCAAGCAAAAGCAAATACCACCTCAGTTTAAATTCGGTATCAAGCGCTTATTCTTAAATCTTAAAACATGTATGAAAATGTCCGTTCGCCGTCCTGAATTGGTCGATATGTAAAATAAAATAAAAAATAAAATTATATAATAATTAAAACTAGGAAATTAAATTCAAAACATTATTTTAAACTAAATATTTTTATTACTAAAACAATCCTTAAAAGGAGTTATATTTTTGTTTATATTATTTCTTTTGCAATGGTTTTCAGGCAAGTCTCGATTAAAAAGAATTATATATTGTGGTCCAGATGCTAACTATGGTACGGATTCTTGCCAAAAAGAAGATATCAACGACGAGCAATATTTACGACTAAAAACTAAATTATTCAACAAATTAAAAGAAGAAGTATTAAATCGGGCGCAAATTGAGCGAAGCACGGTCGCCCAGTCAAGCTCTACTCTTTGGCATGAGATCCGAAAAATAAGAGTCACGGCTTCAGTTTTTGGCAGAATTATTAATGCACGATCATCAAAAAGTTTCAAAAATATAGTCAAAACAATGTTATATTCCAATTTCACCAACAAATACACCGAATACGGTAAACGGAACGAGCCTGTAGCTATAAAAAAACTAGAGGAAATCGAAAAAATTCAAATAGATCCATCAGGAATTTTTATACATAAAAATTTTCCGTGCTTGGCGGCGTCACCGGATGGCTTAATTGGATTGGATGGAATCGTAGAAATAAAATGTCCATGGAGCTGCAGAGAAATAACACCCATTGAAGGAATAAAAAATAAAAATATCAAATTTTGGAAAACAAATAATATAGGCGAAACGACAGTTAATCGAAAACATGAATATTACTTTCAAATACAGGGCCAGTTGGAGATTGCTGACAGAGAATATTGTTTATTTGCAATATGGACACCCAAAGAAATAAAAATTGAAAAAATTGTTAGAGACAAAATTTTCTTCAGAGACATTATGTTGAAAAAGCTAACAAATTTTTATGTAAATTCGCTATTACCAGAATTAATAGATAGTCGTGCGGCACGAAATATGGAATTACGTGATTATCCGTCGTCTCCAGTTCAGGATGTTTTTAACTTGTTTCAATAATTCGATATTTTCTGGCGATAACAAAAAAAAAACACAAATAAGTAATAAAAATATTACAAATATTATAAATTATCATTTTTTTCTAGTATTTTTAAATTTGCAAATTTTGTCTCCACCATTTATAGATTTCCTCAGGTGGTCATCAATTTAATATACCCAATTAGGGCATCTAAAAGGCTGACGATCGGACGGGGTACCATATATATATATCGTTTATACCTATACTAAATACATTACATAAAAAATATAATGAAATTTGCATGGAACCACAAAGAAAAATTTACATACAATAATTTTCTAAAAAGGTCGTTGAGAAGTGCCCTTATTTTTTATCGAATCGAGCTGAAATTTTGGATTTTATAGTTTTTAAAGTCTGCACAACTTTTGTATAAACTATAATCGAATCTGAAACTAGAGAAAAAAAGTCGTTGAACAAAAGCCGTTTATTTTAATAAACGTGTTAGAGAGTCGCCCTAAGTTTTCTCCAATCGAGTTGAAATTTTGGATTTCGTAGTTTTTAAGGTCTGCACAAGTTTCATGAAAACTAAAATTAAATCTGCCAATTAGAAAAAAAGTTCGCGAAACAAAATTTCATTTTTTTTTTCAATATAGAATCGAAAGTCTCTCTCTCTTTTTTTGGGAACGGGCTAAAAAACAAGAGGGTTCCTCCTCTCACAGAACTTTATATTCTGTGAAAATTTCATCACGATGAAGTCATTCCGTTTATCCTGCGTCGTGTTAACAAAAAAAATCTGACGAGCAAGAGCGACCAAGCGGATGAACCAAAATTTTTCGAAATTCGTCCAAATGCGTTAAAAATTGTTTTTTAGGGGTTTTGAGCAAAAAAACAAGAAGTAGAACGCTCGCTCGCTCGTAAGACTTTTATTACTTACACGATACAGGCCAAACGCCTCAGTCGACAAATTGGTAAAGGCCTTTCGATGGAAAATATAATATCTGAAAAATATTTTAAAATTTAGAAACAAATAAAAAAGAATTTTAAATTTGTATTATGTATTTTAGTGCTCTTAAGCTAAGAGGCCCTTATACAAGACCCATCACTTGGAGTCAAAAGCTGAAAGTTCTATGCTTTAGGCCAACATGACTTTCTATCTGCCACTTTAAATATGTTTGTAGAAATAAATAAAACATAATTGTTATTTACTTTGTACCCTAGTGGCACAGTTAGTTGAATAGTAGTGGTAATAACGTTTTTTAGTCGTATAGCCGTTGTAACAGCGTCTGTACCACCAGACAACGTTATTGCCAATATGATATTACTCATGTATGGGTATATGTTTCGGCAACGTTTGTACTCGTAGTTCAGGACTCGGTGTCCGAAGGGACACCAATGGAAACTCCAATGTGCCTCGGGCCTCGATACCCAGGAGTCCAAACGGGGTAGCCTATAGTATTTGAGCATACGGATGACAACCATCAGATTATGGCTGAAAAATAACCTATCAATGCATATAAGATTTATAATATGCAAAAAAAAGGATATTGGCTTTATTGATTACACAATTTATTGATGAAATTAGGACCATGGCTTTGGTATTGGTACTCTCGTTGGTACTAGTACCGCGACATATATTGTTGGTCATTTTCCTTCTTGTCACATATCCATATTTTTGACAAACAAAAACAAATCTTGTGTATATAAATCATAAATTGGAATTTCCATTTCAAATTATTGGATATGTGACAAGTAAGAAAATGACCGACGATATGTAACAAGTAACATAGTACAGCAAGTAATTTGTAGTTTTCATTCATAAAAGGTATCTAATGCAAATAACAAATCCTTCTAATATAAGCATACACTATAAACAAAACTAATGCGTAAATAACATATTTATGTAAATATATATAATCAAGTCATATGCATATCTGGTTAAATTGAAGCAGGTCCTTTTATATATTCGACAGAGGCCACCTTTCTTTCTTTTATTATTATTTTATTTATATACATATATGTTTTCGTTTTTCGTTTCATTTTTACGTTGTCAGTCGTGTCATCATCGCAAGTCGATATATAATAATTGTATATGCTTACTTATATATAAGTGTTTATAGTTTTATTTGTTGAATCGAGTAAATATATTGTATTTGTATATGTGATGATTGTTGTTGTTGGATTATTTTTGAACAGTTGAGTTCGGAATTTAGTAGACTATGCCCTTAACTTTTACTACAAATTACCAGAGACACTACATAATCTAAAACACATACCCCATATATACATATATATATACCAATAACAATCATAAAAAAGACATTTCGTGATTATTATCTGATGATGGAAAATATGTTTGTATACATAATTATCTTATGTATATATACAATTTTCCATATAACATATATACACTCCTAACTATAGAGGAAATGTTAACAAGGAAAATTCCGCAAGCATATTTGAAAATTGTGTTGTGTTTTTTTAGGTTATTGACAATTTTCCGGCGGAAAAAAAATAAGTGGGCCAACTAATCTCATATGCCACATAGTGGTTGTCATCAAAACCGGGAATCAATCGCAATCGTGCGTAAACATTTAATATAAAAAAAACTATTTTCACGTATATAAAGAGCTTTGTGGCAATGTACGTAAATAAGTAGTTGAGTACATCATGTAGAATTTACTCCTAAGTAAATTGAATTATACTCGTACCTGTATTTGTAATTATTTTTTGTTTTTGAAACTGATTTCACATACTTAAAAAAAATAAAGTAGATACATAACTACATATACTCGAGAATAAGTATTAAAGTACATGTTTTTAAGTATATGTACTCGAGAACATGATTTCAATCTTACTGACTACTCATGCAGATGGATGGTAAATCAAGACAATTATATTCGAGCAGCTTACATGACATATGTGGCTAATAATGACACGATTGAGAGAAATGGGTATGAGGCAACATTCCTCAGTAAATCGCAAAGGAGTATGAGGAAACATAGCTAAGCTGAGTTCCTTATATGCGGACTTCGGATACCTTGACTATATAATCTAAGCATAATCGTAATGTTTAAAAAAAAATGCTTAGTGTGTGTGTTTTGTGTCGTAGGTTTGATGGATTATAGGGCATTGAAAATATTTTATAAACTGATCCCGAGATATGGGATGGGCACAGCTTGCGATCTGATTTCACCAACAATTGTGGGTTGAAATACATTCTACAATTGGTTTTTGCACATTTACGATTTACAGTTGAAGTAACAGCAAATGCTCGTCGTTGTAATATTGACAGCAATTGTTGTCAAAAATCTGCGTTCTAATATGGACAACAAAGTTGTTGTGTTGTTATAATGGCAACTATTTTAGAAATATCACTCACTATTTTTGAAATATCACTTACTATACTCAGTATTTCACTATGTTTGAACTAAATGAGAACTGAAATGGATGAATCAGGTTTATAAACCACCGTCAGCAAAATCTAGCGACTTTCTGGTAAAGTCTGAATACTTGTATTTGTTTTATTACTCAGTTTGTCGTTTTTACGCAAATTCCAATTTTTGCTCACTATATGGGGGTTAGTACGGCTTTCTGTTCGAGAATGCGAATAACATATTATTAACGAAATATTTAAAAAAAAAATAAAAATAAAATTAAATAATTTTAATTTTCGAGGGGCATTCATTTTTTAATAACATAGTTTTCAATGATCTTTTGTATGTTAAAAGTGTTTTTTTTTCATCATTATGTATATGATGTATATGCAATAGAGAATTATTTATTTTATGTAATATATTGTAGGCACATTGGATTACAATTGAAAGAGAAGCCGAGGCCCTCAGGTCCATTGCGCTCCATTGCCTCGACAATCAGCTCAATTCTATCAGGCGATTAGAGCCTTTAATGAAGCTCAATATGTCACTGATAGATCTTTTGTTAATGTCTTGAGATTATACGACCATCCCTCCATCCTTGACCACATGAAAGCAGGGTATTCTCAAAAAAAATGTTCTGCCGTTTTTTCTTCACCACATATTTCACAATCTGCGTCCGCTATTAGATTCATTTTGTGAAGATACAACACTGATAAACAGCCGAATATCTTGCGTACTTAGTTCAGTAAGTTCCCTCGCGAAAACTTTCTTTCATAAATATCCAAAAGACTTGGCCTGGCC
>JANTEX010242477.1:0-12755 GCA_024741295.1 Macrocera vittata | reverse complement strand
GGTTAAAGCACAAAGCATAAAGTTTTGATGAGTATTCATGTGAACGCTCTCATTATTTTTCGTATATCAAACTTACTTGAGGTTAAAGCATAGAGGTTTAAAGTTTCATTAAGCTTGGTTGTGAACCCAGTCTAAATGTACGCTAAAGTACGGTATTTTCACATTACGACTTTGATAGTTTGGAAATGTGACAACACTGCATATTTATTATATCTTGCCGATAGTTCTAAAGACTATTGCAAATTTCCCGAGCATCTTGAAATTCCAGCTGCCGGACTAAAATCACAGAATCCAACAGTGTTGACCGTCAGTTTATCACTGTTTGGTTAAACATCATGTTGTCACTGAGATTTGATATTTTCTGTATAATTAGGTAAACTGGCGGCAAAACTTGCCGTTTTTATCACATGTCGGTGCAGTAGGAGATAGAATTGCTAGCAAAATCTTCAAGGCAACCAATGGAGTAGTTCTCATTTCTCCCGTGATTACTATACGTTATTTGATTGATTTTAATATATCTAGCTGGTTCTCTATGGGTAAAGATGTACTTCATATTCGTACTATGGGCCCTATAATGATTGGTGCTATGCGCCGCCAACCTAACCCAACCATTTCTGAACTTCAATCTGGCAAATTAGAAAAATTTGCAAATCTTCGGACCAATGGAAGCAGTTTAGATTTGGCAAAAAAGTTTTAATGTGTCTACCTTCCTTTGCCGAAAGGAACAGCTAAAGAGCAAAATTATCGATTAAACAAGTTACATCTTCTCCTTAAAATAAAAGAGTTCATCATCCAACTGTTGAGCTAAACTGATTCGGCTGTTTAATGAAACAGTTTAATCGTCGATAAAGAATCTACAACTACGTTTTCATTACTGCCGATCTGCTGAATGTTGTTGGTAAATTGTGATATAAAGTCCAGATGTCAAAGCAGCCACGTGGACGTTATTTTGTTCTTTTGTTGAAAAGCATGCGTCTGTGCAGTAAACACGTAACAGCACGAAATCTGCGACTTGTTCAGAAATTGTCTTTTTGCCACTTAAGTACTATACCCAAATAAAAAAATGTGGTGTAACTTCGTTATTAGATACAGTACTTAGCGTTAAGGATGGGCTGTAGATTGGAGGCTAGTAAAAATCTTTATAACTATGTACATATATCGTTGGCTATTGAGTAGGCTTATTGGGTTCGGGCGAACAACATTGGAGCTATTATTTCCGCGATGACTAATAATGAGATACACAAAAATGTTGATGACAATAAGCAATTGAATTATGTTCACCAAAGTAATTTTCTGCATTATTTTATATTTTATGTATGACACGATCACTAGTTTTTCGAGTTATTTACTTTTTGAGTTTAATCATTCCAACTGATGAATTATAACAACAGATAGTTTGATATCAAATAAAGGAATACGTTTGATAGTTTGCAACTGATCGTTTTCAGTTTGTTAACACTTCGCGGGCAGCGAAAATCTCAATAACTTAGTTGAAACATTATTCTAATAGATGTTATGGAATAATTGTGCTCTCAATGTGTCCGTATGAACACATATGGCTTGACGGGATAGTTCCTAAGAAAGTTAATAATAGCATATAAATGTAACAATGCTAAGAATTGCCGGTGGTAAGAAAATAGTGTCTTATACTCTGTAAATAATTTTTGCATTATGTTTAACCCTAAGCCAGATATTTTATTTCGCATCCTAAAGGTATTCTAGAGTTGGCATCAAAATAGCAAATTTAACACACTAAATTAGAAAAAAAAAACTTATTTCACCGGTCGCCAAGTCGAAAAACAAACCGGTCTTTTCAAGCCAGAATTTAAACGAAAAATATATCATTTAGTGCCAGATCAAAACTAAAACACAATTACCAACACGCAGTCAAATCTTAAACCCATTACGAGAGACACTTAAGATATTTTTTTATAATTTATGATTCCATATACACCATCGTTGTTTACTTCATCTTTATAATATTTATATAATTAAATTTAATTAATTTTTTATCATCTGAACTGAATATATTATCCATAAAAAAACACGCTGCAATATATTAAAATAAAGCCGGTTTAATCGCTGCCGAGTTTATCTATACAATATTGAATATATGAATATTTATATACTGAGAGCGTCTTGGTTGTGGCTTTATGACTTTTATATATTTCATCGATTTCTTGGTATACATTATAATTTTTATCATAAATGCTCTTATTATTATTGTGTCCATAGTTCAAATTAATAATTTGTGTATGAGTTTTTTTTTGTACAACGACAAAATCACGCGCAATACAAAAAATTTCAAAACACAGTTTGGTTTTTTTTTGGACAATCTTTTTAAAACATCTTTAGTTTCTAAGTTTAATTTTTTTATTCTGACTATAAACAAAAACCATATTTCAACCATATGTATGTAAAATGAACGTATAATAGTTATGGTATCATTTTACTCGTTCTGTTATTTTGTTTTTTTTGTTCAATAAATTAAAGTTCAAAATTTCGTCATCATTATTCTACGTTACAAAATTAAAATCAAATAAAAATTGTGATCTTATTTTATTTCTTTCTTTTAATATTTGTTATACGAGTATATATGGCGAATATATGTATGCAGAGAAATGTTCGAATTAAAAGTATATGGGATTCGATGCGAAATCGTGCACAACAGGCGCCTTATATGTGTATATATTTTCAGTATGCTATAAAAAGAAATATAAATATGTTAGGGATGCAAGTACTGGTTAAAATGAAGAATTCGGATATTCGGGAAGACAGTGTACCAAGAAGAAGTGACTTAGTTCCGGTTTTGAACCCAGTTTCGAATCTGGCTCGGATTTGGTTCCTAGTTTCGCTTTGGATTTGGTTACGATTCCGGTTCTGGACCCGGATTCAGTTTTAAAATACGATTCTGGACTTGACTTCAATACTATCAAATCTTAAAATCTCGAAGTTCCTAAATCTCGAATTCCATTATCTCAAATTCCCAAAATCTCGAATGCAAAAGTCTGGAATTCAAAAAATCTCGAATATTCTCGAAACACTTGTGGCCGAGGGGCTAATAACAAGCTGAAAATGTGCGTTCGGTACTACCAATAATACCCTAAAATAGCCGATAAAGCCAAAAACAATTCAGTAATACATAAAAATACCCACTAATACCCAATAACAATCAATTACAATATCCGATAAATACCCGTATCACTAAAAAATAGACAATTATAACAATAAAATAGCCGGTTATACCAAAAATATCTTACAGTACCCGAAAAAATACCCAATAATACCAAAGTTCCCATTCCAAATTTTCCGACAATACCAAAAACTAGCCGGCAATACCAAAAAATACCCGATAATACCAAAAAAACACTGAATAATACTCGATAATATCTTTGGCAATTCCACAAAGTTCTGTCAAATAATATCCTTAATTATTAGCCCCTCGCTTTGAACTTTTAGCAAGGAAAGCGGGATTTTTCCAAGGAGAAATGTCTTGATTCATCTTTGGCCAAAAATTTTGTCTCTCGACTAGTTTTCGCGAGGGTAGTATGCCAGGATGAGATAATCTTAGCACTGAGTCGCATGCATCTCTACGGATAAAATTTGGTAAGTTTAGTCGACTTACGGTTCACGGCAAATTGATTTGTTTGAGAATAAATTTTAAATTCGATGGGCGTTTATCCGAAATCAGAGATTTTAGCAAAAATCAAGACTGTGATTCATTGGGTACTAAACGTCTTTACACGTAGCGTAAGTCAGTTGCAAACTGTAACACGACTGTGACTTGTGACTTGACTAATGCAGACTTTGTTCGGGTTTCGATGACGGGGGTTGTATGTTTAGTGAAGATTGAAAACTCCCTGTCTTCTAGAAAGAATCGGAACTGTTTGATGGTTAAATAAGTACCGAGCAGCTCGCGGTCGATGGTTGAATATCTTCTTTCCACTAGTTCCAATTTTCGCATGTGCCGTCAATGTGTTGTTCCGGCACTCATGCTACTGCAATATCCGAAGCATCTAGCAATACTAAATATTGCCCCAGGTTTTGGATATGCAAGCAGTCAATTTGATCTGTTCAACAGCCGTAAAACCGGGTTCCTTATTAATTAAATTTGGTTTTTGTATTGTCTACCTGACAACTTTGCTGAAAAAAGTTGAAGTTTTTTCCCCTGAACCAATCGTCTAGTTTTTTAAGGTAGGGTTTGAGCCTTATGCACAGTTCATTGATGTCGCTGCCCGAAGCCTGTAGGAGATAGAGTTCGAT
Organism: Macrocera vittata; assembly: GCA_024741295.1. Lineage (NCBI taxonomy): Eukaryota > Metazoa > Arthropoda > Insecta > Diptera > Keroplatidae > Macrocera > Macrocera vittata. Next base: position 8,492 of record JANTEX010242477.1, on the reverse strand, counting down.
GAAAAAACACCGGCTGGCCACTGTTTTAGTTTCGGTATAAAGACAGACAAGCCCAATTCAAAATTATTATTAGGCTGGATGGCACTGTTTATATCGAGATTAGGATATTCTTCAAATAAGATCAAATTCAGGTTGTCCATTGAGAGACCGGTCAGGATTGGTGATAGCGTTAAGTCGTCGGTGGTTTGCACTTGGTCGCAAATCTTCACTCATCTTTCGCACCATGTGAAGAGGTGACGAAACCGAAGCAGATGATTGCTGACAAATTCCAAATTGCAGTATATGCTCGAATTCTAAACGAGCAGGTTCTAAAGTTGATCTTCGGTCAAGATATATTGAACCAGACTTTCTGTAACGGGACTTTTGAAATCGGGATCGGCTGAAGCGAAAATCGATAGAGATTGGAGAAGAGAGTACACACGAGGGTCTTCCTATATTATCAAAGTTAATAATAACACATTTTAGTCTCTCTTATTTCCAAATGAGTTCTAAGCGAGTTTGGCCAACTCTGCACGAGTATCTCCAGGGGCCTTCTACAACCGAGTCCATCCGAAAGTCTTGCGAATGGAATTCAGCCGTTCTGCCTAGCCGATGCCAACCGAGTTTAGAAATAACTTTAAAATTAATAAAAAAGCTGAATATATCCTAAATTTAGCGTAGATTGACCTTAAATTATGTTAATTGAACATTTAAATTAAAAACGGCCACTCCTAAAATTTGAAAGAGGAAGAGTACACTTTCAAGTTACGAAGGGGTAACTGGTTGATTTCAATTTAAGGGTGAACACTTTATTTTGGATCCGCCCCATGGGCCACTAGTGCTCTCTTAGCACGCTTTATTTTTCTAAAGTTACCAACTAACAGACCCAAGAAGTTGTTAAGGCTTTACCTGTTGTGCTTCGGTTCCTGAATTTGGTCTCCGACTGTTCTAAGCCCTTAGGGACAGATACATAAATAGTGTATACCTATACATTCAAACCGCAGCGACCCGTAGGGTCTTGGGTTAATGACATTGTGTGTATGTGGCTATTTAGGCTGCAGTGTCCACTTTAAATTTTTGTAAGTGTTGTAACATAGCAGATTATATCCATATAGTAAGCATTTTTCTAATCCATGTCTTGCCAGTTTCTCAGCCGTTTCATTGTCAGTTATGTTGCTATGGCCTAATACCCATATAAATCACAAGATCTTGTTGCTTGCCAACTTTTGATAAGACATGTTTTCACTCCAATACTAGTTTTGAGGTTATTTTATTGCTCAGAACATCTTTTAGCGCTGTTCGGCTGACTGAGCGTGTGCAGATGTTCTCCTCAATTGTATTTCGATCGATCAGATCCCAGCTGCAAGTCATAATATCATAGAGCTCAGCCTGAAAATCTGATAGATCCCAATGCGATGCTCTTATCATACATTCAATGGCGCTGATGTCTGTCTGTGACTATATACAATGCAGTTACATGACCGTTCAACATGTCTGTTTTCTAAACAAATCTGAAGGTAATAATGATATAGAACAAATTCCATTGCATCTGTAGGAGTGGATTTCATAGCTTCTGATAAGCCAATATAGATTATTAGCTGGAACCCGATCAGAGCTTTTTTCTACTGTAGTAACTTTGACTTTAGACCAGCATACTTCCGAATCGTAGCTTATTTTAGGACTTAATATTGATTGATCAATCCCAGTTTTCTCTGTAAAATGGACTGAAGTCATCTTGGCGGAGTTCACACAGAAACTCCTTTTCAAGACACCTGTTTTGTACTATATTCAAAGCATTCTCCATTAGTTCACAATTGTATTATTAAATTGAAGTCATCCGTTTGAAAAACCTAGAGAGTCAAACTTCGTCTTTCACTAGACACCACAGTAATGGAAAGGCGACGCCATCCTGATCGCATCTTTTCCATACTTTAACCTTAATTTACTGCAAATGTCTGCTGCTAGTAGAGCTATCTTTTCAATTCGGCTAACAATTTTGTGTAACGCCTTTCTCTTCGGCATGCATGCTGATTCGAGCGAATAAATAAGTTTCTCGAGAGTTTTATTAAAGTAAAAAACTCGTTAAAGTTATTGACCGAAAAGGTGAGATGGGTGATCTTATCAGTATCCTATCTTGGTAGGGTTGGGATTTGGAAGAATAAGAATACCGGCAAGATTTTTATGGAAATTTAGAGATAGTTTTCGGAGACATGGTAAACATTGATAAGGACTAAGGATAAAAAGTATTAGATGTATGCTAGGGGCAGGGTAAACCAGAATTGGTATGAATAGGGTTGGGTGACGATGTTGAGTGGAGAAAAAGAGGGCCAACTTGAAACAGAAATATCTAAAGTGCAAATCTAAATGATTGAGGTTGAGTGGTCGAGTTAGTATTTTCGGAATAATTTTCATTTGAATCGTACATAACCAGGATAAAGAGTAGGAAGAATTACTAAGACTAGTTAAAGTCTATTTCTTAAATCTAGAGCTGGTGCAGGTACGGTTGTAGGATTAATATATCTGCAAGGGATTCTTTTTGATCAAACGAATTGTCTTTTACTCTTTACTATGTTACTAAGTCATCTATTCTAGAGGTGTGCGCCGTTGCGATTTAGAGGGACAAAACTAATGTATTATCGAATTGACGTTAAAAATTATTAGATAAGGGTTTTATGGGTAGCATTGCTGATTACGAATTTGAAATCAGATTTTTTAAATTAGAAATTTCGGTTGACGGGGGCGGACAATTTTTTAACAAAAGTAACCGGAATGATGTGAAATGTGAAATGGCATATCATTTGTTGGATCACTTATTAATAATCTGAAATCAGATTGTTAAAATTCGAAATGGCGGATGACAGGGGCGCATTTTTTTACAAAAGTGATCGAATTGATTCGAATATTGGAGTATCAGGGCTTTTAGGTCATTGATTACGAATACGAAATCAGATTTTTTAAATTCAAAATGGCGGATGACAGAAGCGGGCAATTTTTTAACAAAATTGATTGGATTGATACGAAAATTGATATATAAGAAGGGTTCTTTGGGTTGCTGACTACGAATCTGAAATCAGATTTTAAAAATTCAAAATGGCTTTTTTATTGAAGTGGCCAGTTTTTTAAAAAAAAGTGATTGGTAAATGAGGGTTTTTTGGGTCACTGATTACGAATCTGAAATCAGATTTTTAAAATTCGAAATAGTGGATGACGCGAGTGGACAATTTTTTAACAAAAGTGATCGGAATAATGAAAAATTGCCATATAAGGGCTTTTAGGGTCACTAATTACGAATCTGAAATCAGTTTTTTTTTTTAAATAAAAATTGCGGGTGACAGGGGTGGGCAAAATTCAAACAAAAGTGATCGGATTGATATGAAAATTGGTAAATAAGCATTTTTTAGATGGCTGATTACGAATCTGAAATCAGATTTTGAACATTCGAAATGGCGAATGACAGCGGTGGGCATTATTTTTACAAAAGTGGTTGGATTGATGTGAAAAATTGGTATGAAAAGGTTATTTGGATCGCTGATTACGAATTGTGCATTTCCCCTCGATTCTAAAAAGGATTTTCTTCTTAAACATTCCTTGTTAGGTATCGACATTCTCACTTATATACATTTTAAGTCTTGTTGCTTCCTATATAGACTAGTGATATTTCGGAAGCCGTCATCTACTCGTACGAGAAGTCTAATAGTAAGCAGAGATGTGAAAGTGCAATACAGCGGTTCTTTCTACGTTAATGGTTTTTTGTGTCGGAATAGACTTCCAATTTATTTTCGAACTACCCCAGCAACACGGTCCGAGTTTATTTTGACCTGAAAACAACACGACTACTTAAAATCGTCTTTATGATGTCATGATCTAGTCAAATGAAGACTTATAAAATATCAATATGAAAGTCATCGGCACGACGTTCAGGAGACGTTAAATAAATAAAAGCATGGTAAAGTCATTTAAAGACGTCTTTAAGACGGCGTATTTTAGTACTTAAGTGTGGTCTTATTTCCGACATTTGACGACATCAAGAAGTAGTCCTCAAAGACAGCGACAATCGACATCCATGTGGAGACTATAGGTGCCTGAATCCAATCAAAAAGTCTGATAGGTATCCTTCACACTTTACTTCTCGATGCTTCTTGACAGACGCATTTTTTTAATAAATATTGTCAGCGCCTACCATCAAATTCCTTGCATCATTTAAGACGTCCATAAAAGGCTCCGATCTTTGTCCTATTTAAATTCACTCGAATGCAATTTGGCTAAAGAAATACCAGACAGCCATTGCCATTCATCGTCATGTACCTAATTGGATACCCAATTGAAAAAATGACAAGTAAGTGGTTTTGGTGACGGTGCCACAAGCGTTTCCTACGCTACATGAGTTGATCAAGGCAGCCGAACACACACACTAGCAGATCGAGAAGAGTTGGCGCCAAATTTGTTTGAACAAGCCTAATTAGTTAGATCTTGGCACCAATAGTAAAACTCAATCAAGTTTCTTGGGAAGGAAGGGAGGACGGAACATTTTATACGATTTTTTTAAGTTTTTTAATTTTGAGATAGAGATTTGAAAATTTGCAGGGGTTCAATTTGATTCTGAGTAAATTTCGCCATATAAAGTTTTCAGAAAAAGTTAATCATATCATTCCAGTGTTTCACCAGTTGGCGGATATTTTCAGCATTGCCATCGCTTGGTTTGTTTCGTCGATTACCAATTTTAATGATTCTGCCGTTTCGAGCACGGGATCGCTTTTGAAAAGTCATACAGCGTGGTAACACGCTCACCGGAAAGCGATTTCTGACAGTTGTCGTCTGTGATTGCGATGTGTGAGATCAACTCTGCGCTGCCGCTTCTCTGACCGCAAGTAGTGGAATTTTTGTGTGAATCCTATGAGAGGAGAAACCCAATTGTTTTCCAGCCCGATCCAAAAAAAAAGGGGAGGGGTGCTCCGAACACCTATATATGACTTTTGTTCCGCGAACTTTTTTTCCTAATTGCCAGATTAAATTCTAGTATTCACGAAACTTGTGCAGACCTTAAAAACTACGAAATCCAAAAATTCAACTCGATTGCATAACAAATTAGGGTGCCTCTCGGACACATATATTGAACAAAATTACTTTCGGCTTACGATTTTTTGGTAATCAAAATTATATTTTTACCAAAGATGCACAGACTTACAAATATGCTGAATCTACGATTTCAGCTCGATCGGTTAAAAACTAAGGTTACCTCTCGAACACCTATTTAGAAAAGTAGGGAGCCAACAAAGAGCTACATTGAAAATATCTATTTTTTGTAGATATATGCAAATTTCATAGTATTTCAACAATCATTGCGTTTGTTGAATACCCAACACTCTCTATCGACAAACGCATTTATATTTCTATGATCAGATCATCTACGGCTGCTTCATTTGATTTGTCCTCTTGATAGGCATATTTAGTTTTGTGTAAAGGATTATCCACGAATTTTTCCATGACTTTTAGAACGAGGTTAAACTATAGTGGGTCTGTATGATTTTAAATCTAACCTAGATCTTATTCTGGCCATCGGAATAAAATTCAATTTCGTTCTCCTGAGTCTTACTCTGGATGGGGCAAACAACTCAAAAATATTCTGTGTTGAAATCCACGATATTTTTTGAGCACCAACAGATGCTCCATTAACTAAACATCTAATCTACTAACAGACTCATTCAACGTGAAATTAAATTTTATACCAATAAATTTAAGTGTCAACAGGAACAGGAACCTCTAGGCCAAGACTAAATCTAAGCATTTAGATTTAGGTGCTCAGGCAATACACGGTAAAATAGTCCGCAGTTCTACAGTATTCCTCGAAAAACAAGCAGCTCGGCAGACAATAATTTCTACCAAGTACAGAAAAGCGTTGATGTACTGTACAAAGTTGACGATCAAAATACACTAAAAACCAGTGAGGACCAAAGATTAGATAATCGAAAATCAATTTGTTACGATTTGTGTCATAAGATCAGCAAAGCTGTGGTTTGGTTCTTGATGCTAAATGACCAAAATCGCAGTGAGTGTCTTTGATCAATAAATACTTATCTGACGAGCAAACAAGGAGTCTTTAATATTTAAGGAAAGCCTAAATTCTGCTAATCTATTTTGTTATAGAAAATGCTACAATAAATACTGAAACCAAAAACAGTAACACTAATAGAAGAAATATTGTCTCTTTAATTAGATTCGAATGTCCTGTATAGATATTTCGAAACATACGCAACCCATTAGAACCGAATTAATGTATTCCCCAAAAACATTTTTTTTAATCCTTTCAGGTAGTCATTAGTATAAATTTCAACCACAAATTATACCAGAATATATCAGCAATTTCACCTTTTTGTCAGCATATATACGCATATTTTCTATCATACATCCATATGTATATGTTTGCAAACACTACTTACATCTCGGAATGTATGATATATACATCAATATTATGTATGTGACGACGAATACGACGACGACGACATACCTACCTAGACCTATACTACATACATATTGCTTACTTTAATAAATTTCAATAAACACAAGCCGAAAACACAAAGAGCACAAAAGCTTTTACCAGCAAATAGAAAATAAAAACCGTATCCTACTTATATATGAAATACGAATAAGAAGAAAAAAAAAATTGTCACACATCATAGAGATAGGAAAATATATGGCTTTTTCATGCGGACTTCGGCAGGCCTGACTTTCTCCACTTTTAGGTCGTCGTTTGTCGTCTGAATTTTTCTCGCAACATACAACATATAACAGCATAATACAGTGTACAACACAATAAAGCCAAATTATAACCAAAGCAACCAACAAGACTGTATAGTGTATAAGCAAAAAATAAAAAATGCTGAACAAAAAATTGTAACATTTTGTGTGGTACATATGTATTTATGTATTAACAATGTGTTGTACTGCCATAATAACCCGAACAGCCGAGGAAACATACAGAGAGAGCAGCAGCAGCAGCAGTATAGTCAACCACACCAGAAGCATCAATAGTAGCACATGGACTACATGGACTATAGATATTGTGATTCATTCCCACGCCCCATTTTCTTTTCCAGACTTTTTTTTTTCTTAACTGTGTTGGTTCATTTTGTACCTATACGTATTCAGTTTACTGGCTTTTTATTTATGATATACAGAAAATATCGACTGCGAGATGAAAAATTCCATTTTTATATGTATGTGTGTGTGTGTGTATTCGTCCACAAGAGATTCATGTTTGCGATGTGCAGCTCAGTAAATGAGTGAATTTTCCATATTGCTATATGTGTTTCGGTTTTCTCGGAAAATTCGTTCGGTGAACGAGAGAAAATGAGAAAATGTTTTGACTTTAACACGGCATCTTGTGTATATCTACCACCAATATACTGTGCATATGATGAAGTTTACAGGAATGAAATTGGTTGTATATGTTAGGTTGTTTGATAGAAGTGATGTGAAAACAGATGATGTAGTCGTTTTTATACGAAATGTTATTCAATCGAGAATGGTTACATCTAAATGCAGTATGTTTTAGAGTAAATCATTTTTGTCACCACATTCACTGAGAATCCCTAGCAATTTTCCTAAATCGAAGGGAATTCCTAGTTTGTTGTCCTGAAATTCGTCGAGCATTTATCCCTAGGTAGGCGCTGTGACTTATTATCAAGCGACTTATAGTTACCAAATTTTTGGTGAGAATAAGTCACACGGCAACTGTGACCAACTTTCAAGTTACTCATTAGTTGCCTTGTGACTTATTCTCACGAAAATTTGTTGATGATAAGTCATTTGAGAATAGGCGGAGACTTATTCTCTCAAAATATGTTTTTTGTTCTCGAGTGACCTATCGTCATTAAATGTTCGTGGCAATAAGTCACAGTTGCCTGTGACTTATTCTCACCAAAAATTGGTGACAATAATGCACTTGAGAATAAGCCCAGTTGCCCTGTGACTTATTCTTACCAAAATATACATGAGGTCACCTAATAATAAGTCACAATGCATATGTTACTTATTCTCAGGAAAAGTTGGTGACGATATGGCACTTGAGAATAAGTCACAGTCACTTTTTCACCGAAACGATGAGGCACTTTTTTGGTGACGATAAGTCTTACTTTTCTTCTTATTATACCCCTATGGTAAATACGCGGAGAGGATAAAGTCACTTGAAAATAAGTAACAATTGTCCTTTGACCTATTCTCGCAAAACCTTTTGTGTGAATAAGTCACTTGAGAATAAGTCTCCCGTCCCCTTAGGCAGCAATTGAGTGGTTAGCTTAATAAAAAAACATTTTTATGAATTTGTTAAATGGAATTCTATTCTCACCCAAAATTTGGATAATATAAGTCACTTGAGAATAAATGACAGTGTAGATGTGACTTATTCTCACAAAAATTTGGTAACGATTTGGCACTTGAGAATAAGTCACAGCTGCCCAGTGGCTTATTCTCATGAATAGTTGGGGACAATATAGCACTTGAGAATAAGTCACAGT
>JANTEX010242366.1:0-12755 GCA_024741295.1 Macrocera vittata | reverse complement strand
GAAAATATTGTCTGATGCACAAATATCCATTATTTTAATGCACTGTGTGGGTACGTTCTTTTTTCACGCACCAAATTTCATTAAATTAATGCTCATGTTTTAGATTCTACATTCATTTGTCTCTCAGTGTAATGTGAAATCGCTAAAATGTTTGCTCGAAATTCAAGAGGGTATAATTCTTGTGAATTCAAAAGTTCAAAAAGGAGTTATGATTGCGGTCTTCGGAATGTCCTCTTCGTTCATACGAGCATTTTTGTGATACGCCCTAACAATGTCTCTTTTGAGATAACTTGCTATCAATTATTTATCAGTGATCGACATCGCAACCTATAATCTACCCCAATCAAACGCGAGGTTTTCTGGGAAATAGAAAACGAAGAATCACACAGTTTTCCGATTGAAAAGACTCTGGAAATGGTGTAGAAAATCGTCGCTAATTATTTATTGCTGGATTTTCTAAACTTGCAACTTCATTTGGCAAAACGAAGAATGTTACATTGTCGTATTCTTCGCCATTGATGCTTATGGTTTGTTAACAACATCAAAGTGCAAACGTTGTTGTTCCCCGAACTCCAGTAAACTATGACGAACAGTTTCTAATCCGCTTCCATTGATTAATTGTGATCAATTTTTGAGAACTTGCACTATCGAAGCGTCCACTTCTATCTTATGGATGATAGTTCTAACCATTGATCTTTCAAGTCCAATTACAGAATAATTTTTGACAATTGATACGTTTGAAGCATTTACTTCTTTTTTCTTTTTGTGGACACTTTCTTGATTCATGTCCAGAATTGCTACAGTTGAATTATCATACTACTTTCTTAAAATCGTCGTTTCTTTTCTACCTCTTCTGCTTATCATATTTAGTTTGTATTTCTTTCTGTTCGTTCGTTTTCTTTTTCATATTTTCATATCTTTCGAGCATTCGTTAATTGTTGGTACAAAGTATAAACACATTTTGTCATTTCGTCTTCGTCGTTTTTGATTTGGCTTTCAGTTTCTTTAATGGCATGTTGGTCAAATGTTTGCTTCAGATGTAAAAAATTGGCGAACTATTCCTTCCAACAGTTGTTTGCCAACAACAAATATTTGCATGTCATACCATCCAAATGTGTTCTCAAATTTCCAATCCATTTAACAACGTTTTCGTTTTTGTCCGCAGAATTTTTTTCGAATTTTCACTTGTATTCTGTATGATGTCGTTACTCGTCGAATCTGTGTATTTTGATCGTTGTTTTCGTCATCTTCTTCCTCTTGTGAATTTTCTTCGTTAATTTCGGCTTCTGCTTAAATTAATTGTTCCGTCTTTTCACCGTTGATTGCTCTTACCCCGCGCCAATTAATCTGATGTATTACAGGTGTACACACATACTAATTCAAGACTAAAATCGGTAAGAATAGTTTGTAATCTCTAATAAAATATCTTGTGTTGTTTTCTAGATCAACTGCAAACAATCAACAATTATTTATAAATTTAAAAACTGCAAGAAAATCAACAGAAATTATCAGAATATGATATGGAATAAAGAACTTACTATATAGTCGTAGTCCGCTATTTCGAAAACAATAATTCTCAATATATTAACGATTTCATTCTATTTTTTACAGGGATTGGAGGGAGCTTGAATATCGTGAAATGGAACGACACAAAGAAATGGAACGAGATCGACTCGATCGAAAGCGGCAAGCACAAACGGAACGAGAACGACAGGAAATTGCCGAACAGGCTGTGTCAAAACATTTTGAAGAATCTCTTCGTTTGGCCGAAGAAAAGGTATGTACCGTCCTATATCTGGGTATTCTAATCATATATGCACATTTTAAATGGATATTTTTTTTTTGCCAATCAACGTAATTGAATTGGAATTTTTACGAAAATTCAGACAAACACTTTACTTATGTTCATGAACATTATTGATGCAATTTTACTGTTGTATGCAATTTCCTTTTGAAAGTCTGTATATTATGCAAAATGTGTATATATTTATAAATTATACATGAAATATATTCCGTATGTAAATCCGATATACATAATTTAAACATCTATGTAGAAGTTTATATATCTATATATGCATATATATAACCCTATTCATCGTCTGTATACACTTTGGATATATCGTGCTCCACATAATACGCTGCATAACCGTAATAACGTAAAGTTTTCTTTATGCTGGCGCACAAACATACACTATTGCGTGTATAATACTATATACTAGCCATGTGTTTGCACAATGGGTAAATAGGTACATTATATATAATGTTTCTGTTATATATGTATTATATTGAGTAACTTGGGAAAATCCGCTTTTCCGTCTATATACAGCACTTCTATACGGAAAAGTTCCTAAATTGTATCAATTGCTATGTGTATATAATAGCGTCTACTCTTTTCCGCTCACATTGGAGTAACTTTACATATACATAGAAGTATGAGTGCGGAGAGAAGTATAATATCGTTTGATGTCTGACACTGACAGTGGTTGTTGGGTTGATAGAAAACGTCATATTAGTTATATACATTTATATTACATAGAAATAAGTCTCAAATATGTATAGTGTTGTGTTTTTAAATGCCAACTTTGACAACAAAAATAAAATACATAATATGGGGGAGGAAAATGTTCAAAGTTGATGATGATGGGAAATTTTTTGCCGTTATACCTATTTTTCATTTTGTGGAAAAATAAAAACCTGTGTAGATAATTTGATTTTCGAAGAATGTGTTGTTATATACATATGTATATGCACTGTACCTATATCTATAAAAAACACTGCTCTATATAAATTATTGACGTATGGATTGTATTATACAACATTTAATTTTCGTACATAAATAGGTACCAACATGTTATACATAACGGTAGATAGTTGATGATGTTTGGTTGTACGTGCACTCCTTATATACTTTATCTTCATTTATGTCTATACATATATATAAAATGGAAGCACATTTATATGTTATCCCAGAAAGGTGGTGGATTTTCTTGTGGGTGGTTGATATAAACTTTGTTTTGATGACCGTTTTGTTTAAAAGTCGTCTACTCTGTCGACGTAAAACAAAAAGTTTTTGTTGTTTTTGGTGGTGTGTGTGTGTGTGTTTTTTTTTGAAGGACGAAAAAGTTTTCAGTTTACGCGAGGGTTGGTAAATAATGTTATAAAGAATTTTTTCTCTCTTTTCGAAGCCATGAAAACTTTTATTATCATTGATTTATGCGAGTTTTTGGTTGTACATTTTCAGGAGGACATATATATAATCCATAATTTGTTTTATTTTGCGATGCTTACGACGAACAATTTCTATACGAAGAAGTTTAATAGAATTTCGATTAACATATTGGGAAATTATGTCCTTTTTAATCGAGGTCAAATTTTAGTTAATAAAAAAAAATACGTGATAAAGTGCTTGAAGTTTCGTGCAACAATTAAACGAGATAGCAATTTGTGAAAGGACATAATCTATATTAGGCAGGTTGTTGGGAACTGATTTTTTATTTATTTCTGTTTAAAAGTTTTCAACTTTAAAATTGTATAGGTATTCTTACTTGGAGAAAAAAGAAGCTTAGTGAGTTGTTATTTTTTACATTTAAGGCTAACGGGCAACACTACCCAACTGATCATTTACTTCCACAAAAAAAGTTACAATAATTACAATAATGTGTCGTACAACGAAAAGCTGTTACAATAACATTATAAATGATATAGCAACCACAACGAATAGCTAAATTTTACGGTGATTTTAAAAATTTCAGGGGCAATTATTATTATGTGCAAAATTTCTGACCGAAAAACGAATAACAATTTTTTTGTTAATTGTGCAAAAGCTTTGTTTGTAGTACTACAATTTAGTTGGACGAATACCGACCAAAACGTGATTGGCTCCCACTTTTGTTCTAGCGATTTTGGGAGACCTTTTTTTCCCCTTCCGCCCTCCTGGGTTCCTCAAAGTTTGAATAGTGATTTTTCAAAATGACTAAGTATAGACGGTGATCAACCGGAAGGATCAACCGCCCTTTAGGTCAAATGAAGAACGACCCCGTCACCCTCAAGGTTTGGAAGGTGATTTTTAAAAGTCACTCAAAATTTACTATGTGAAGACTGGAATCGATATCGTTTTGTAGTTCATTTTGCGCTAGCCCGGAGAGACATTTTGTCTGCAACTGTCGGTCTCATGAACCAACCCCCCGTTTTTTTACATGCTGCCACCAGTAGGTCTCTTGCATAAGTCCTGAAAAAAGCTTTTGTCCATTTTACTTGTGTAAGCTCATGTTTCGGAATTGACATACTCAATTAAGTGATTCACCCGCAAATGTTCTTGCCTAGTACATCGTAAGGCTTCCAAAAATCAGTCACTAATAATGTATATGGGCTAAAATTATTGGTAACAATGTCGCACGATCACGCTACCAAAAAACATTCACATGTTCTATATGTTTTCCAATTGTGCATCGACCCATATAAGTTAACGAACATACAAATTGTCGAAATCGATAAGTCGGAATTTGAAACAACGAACATCAAATTAGAAACTTGTGTGATCCCTCGAGGGCGTAGGAGTAGTTGTTTTTGCGCATTTGTCTTGAACAAAAGTTGCTAAAAGTGATCCTTTCCATCAATACATTGTCTTTTCTGAGCGATTTTGATAAATCACGCCCCTTACCGGCTGCGCCAGTGAACTGCAATTTAGCCATTCCCTCTACCTATTAGGAACTACTGCAGTTTTAGACCGCAGTGACCTGTGTACGTTCCCACTACTTTTCTTAATTCATGACATGAATGATCTTGCGCTATTATCCCTCTGTAACATTTTCCAGTGACATTCAGTTTATCGGGTTAGACACAATTTTTAAGCCCTCATCAAAATATTTGGAAGCCAAATAGAGACTCGTTGGTCGCTTATCGCTCCAATTTATCTGCCTCATGCTATGAACACCCGAGGATAAACTTTTTGAACTTTTGTCCTAGGACAACTGCAAGGAATGACAATGAATTGCCAATTAATTCCCAATGAGTTCCCGAGGGAATCCGAGTGATTCTTTTCTTTGAGGAATTCTCTTTTCCGTGAACACCTCATTTCAGGTGACCCTGGAAATGAATTAGCTTGAGTTCAAGACTTTGTTAGTTGCTTGACTGTCTTAGAGGTTAGTTATATTTTTATTTGTGTATCCTCTCACCACATTTAGTGCAAAACAGACGTCGATTGCACAAATCCTTGCCTGCTGTTGGTTTTCTTTCCTAGAGCTTCACGAATTTCTACTTTTCCTTGCTCTTCTGGTACAAAGTTGATTTTAAGCACTAGGTCTACATCCAACCTTTTGGTATAAATTGTACCTTTGTTTCTCACCAATTGAGAGAATTACCTCCAGCAGTAAGTCTTGATCCAAACAATAGAAATAGGCGAGGTAGATGTGTACCCAAACCTCTTTACAATAGTGTAGGAAATGTACCATCGCAACCCGGTGATTTAAAAGGCTTGAAGTATTTAATGGCTGATTTAAATTTTGCTGGAGTGATGATTTTCTTTGCTCAAGCCATGCTTTTATTGGCACCATGCACCAATAATATTTAATCGAGTTGGTTCAGTCATTATTGCCTTGAAAGTCAATCCTTAAAAATAGTTCTATTGTTTCAGTTTAATTCTCTGTAAAACAACCGCCTAGTTTTTCATGAGTGCATTGCATGTGATCATTAGAAAACCTTTTATGCGATCTAACACTGCCTTTTTTGATCCTGTAATACCCTAACATAAGTCTTTCTTTTTGTTAACCTAATTTTTTTATTATGGTCATTTAGGCATTTTCCAACTTTCGTCGCCTCTGGCGAAGTGTCTCCTAACTTTACTTGGCATTTTATCTAGTTTATGGAATCACCAAGGAATATATTTATTTCCCTGCGTCGAGTTTTCATGTACCTCGACAAAGAAACAGTGCTTCGATTCGAATGGCATTTCGAGCCACATCGGGTTCTTTCAGCCCTGCTGTTAGGTAAATATTTTACAGAGATTACAGTCAGTCGAGAATGGACGGCAAAATGTGATTGATTCCAATTGAAACTACATTTGACGATGATCAGACATCGACAGCTCATCAAATACATGGCAGCTAATTTTTCTTTTGCCGTTGGCTGTAGCCAAGTCTAAAATTTTACTTCTATTACAAGCGACAAAAGTTGGAAAGTTGCCAGAATTGAGGGAACCCTAGAAGACACTCACCTCTGCGGTTCATATTGGTACTTTGCCAGATTTCATGGTGAGAAATTCACATCGCAGAACAAAAATTTCATGGTAAGATCATATTTCACGTTTTTCTTAAAAAGTATATATGCCGGCTTACGATCTTTACTGCCTCATGCTTATATTTTAAATTCTATGCAAGAAAAACCATACAGTTAGAAATTAAGTTAAAAAGGATATATCCAAAGAAATCCGCTAAAAAAATGCTCCAGTAAAAACATTCATTTGCATAAAAAATGTGTCCTTACATATTACTATTAAAATAAAATTAATTATTAGCCAATTCAAATCTATCACAGTATTTGTTTGAAGATTGCTTCAGGAGAGGATAAATCTATCGTTAAAATTTTTGGGCACGGCTTGTAAATCTTCTTGAAATCTCATTGAATTGCAATCTTGAAATCTACTTGCAGCCTTTTTGAAATCTTAAAATGTCATAGAAATCCTATTGCAATCTTGAAATATCCTTGTCTCTTTTAAATCTCGTTGAAATCCAATTGCAATCTTCTAATCAGATTGCAGTCTTATTGAAATCTTCAAATCTCAATGAAATCACATTTGAACAAATTTTCAACTCTCTTGCAGTATCTTTGAAATCTTAAAATCATATTGAAATCTAATGGCAATCTCGAAACCTTATTGTTGCGTTTTTGAAAACTTGAAATCCCATTGCAATATTGAAATCTTGAAAGCTCATTGAAATCACATTTCAATCTTGAAATATTCTTACAGTCTCTTTGAATTATTGAAATCACTTTGAAACTCCCTTGAAATTTTTAAATCCCCTTGCAGCCTTATTGAAATCTTGAAATTTTAATGAAATCACACTAAAATTTTAGAATCTTGCATTTTTTTTTTGAAATCTTGAAATCCAATTGCAATCTTGAAACCTCGTTGCATTCTGTTTGAAATATTGAAATCAAATTGCAATCTTGAAATGTTGCATTTTTTGGAGTCCTGAAAGCTCATTTAAATCCCATTGCAATCTTTTTACAGTCGCTCTGAATTATTGAAATCTGCTCACAATTTCCTGAAATCTTATAGGGATAAGATTTTCTCCTTCAGAATCTTCCATTTTGAAAGACTACCTTTCTGCTAAATATTTCATTTTTAAGTGTATCGTCTTATGCTAATGCCTTACCGAAAAAAATGAAGATTCTTAAAATATTATTTAAAAATTATTTCATTATACTCGTATATGTCAATGCATAACAATTTATTACTACCCTATTGTTCATGACATTTTCTACGTTTGATGAATCCAAAAAAAAAAATAAATAAATCTCCAACTAACTGCCAACCTTTATCCGCATGCACGATTATCATACCTTTTTGTTATGGTATTATATTGGTATATATATTTATATATATATATATATACAAAACACACCTGAAATTTGTACAAAATTACACATTCAAGTGAGTTTTCAGTATATAATGAATCGTAACATAACACAAAGTGCTGATTTCAGTCTATAAAAACATGATGAATGTGTAGATAATATATACATATATGTACAGTTTGTACTTTTATAATATTATGTATTTTGTAGCAGTGAAATGAAGTCAAGTAGATATATATATATATATATATACAAAAGGTATTACATTATACACGAAACGTAATAAGAAAAAAAAACTAACGAAACCGGTTAAACAACACGACCAAGTTTTTTTTCTTTAGTTTGTTATTCCTACAATTCAATTTTGCTCTAAAATTACCAGTTTTTTTTTCAACTGAGGAGCAAAAAAAAACATTTTCTATACACACTCATAGAAAACAAGTCTCGTCGCCTCTTTTTAGTTTTGCCTATATGTATATAAATTTGTTTTAAGAAAATACGTTGCTTAT
The DNA here is from genome assembly GCA_024741295.1 of Macrocera vittata. Taxonomy (NCBI): domain Eukaryota; kingdom Metazoa; phylum Arthropoda; class Insecta; order Diptera; family Keroplatidae; genus Macrocera; species Macrocera vittata. The sequence goes on along the minus strand of JANTEX010242366.1, from coordinate 4,671 downwards.
AATATGCTATATGTTCATTAATAACACATTAATCTATTATACATACAATATATATATTTATGTATTTATATAGTTATGTATATAGATAGTTATACAAAACATTTATAATGGCATAAAAATGTTACCTTTACTGCTTGACCGGCTACTATTTTTTATGCTTAGAAAGAGGTTTTTAAAAAATAAAAAAATAAACCGAACTGAAATAACTATATAACGTGTTTTTGTTTTGTGCGCGGTGCACGGTTATTATGGTATAGAAAATGATTACTGCCTAAGGAAATGTTTGCAATTTTTAGTTACGTCTATAGTAAACCTAACCGCATAATAAATAAATGTGTATACATACATAGATACTATATATGAAAAGTTTCAAGTTTGAGTTCATAATTATGCATTATTTATTTTATGTATATGGATATTGTAAGATTGAATAGAAATAGATCGTGATAGATAATTATGGGGTCAAATGTTATATTGTTTTTTTTTTGTATTTGCCTTTAATCTATTGAGAAATTTCACGAATCTTTTGTTTTGAAATTGTATAAGAATTGTGATTTTTATTATAAATGAAATGAGATCGTAAGCAAGCTTTTAGTATGTCTTTTAGTGTTTGTAATATTGTAATGGTTTAGTGTAGTTCGAGAGGGAAATCACTCGTTGAATTCTTGGAGCATGGTATTAGAATCTCTTTGAAATGTCACTGAAAGTCTATTGAAATCTTGAATACTTATTTAAATTTTGAAATTTCAATGAAATTTATTTGCAATCTTTTTTGAAATCTCATTGCAGTCTCTTTAAAATCTTGAATTTCATTGATAACCCATTGCTCTCTTCAAATCTCTTGGTCTTATTGTCTTAATATCCTAGTGTTATTGAAATCTTGAAATTTCATTGAAATCCCATTGAAATCTTGAAATATTCTTGCAGTCTCTTTGAAATGCCATTGCAGTCTTGAAATCTCCTAGTCTTATTGTCTTAGTTTCTTAGTTTTATTGAAATCTTGAAATCTGATTCAAATCTTGAAATCTCCTTGCAGTCTCTTTGCAATCTCTTTGCAATCTCTTTGCAATCTCTTTGAAATCTTCAAATCTCATTGAAATCCCATTGCAATCTTGAAATATCATAGTCTTATTGTCTTAGCCTCCTGGTCCTATTTAAATCTTGAAATGTCATTGAAATCCCATTAAAATCTTGAAATCCCCTTGCAGTCTCTTTGAAATCTCATTTCAATCTCTTTGAAATCCTGAAGTCTCATTAAATACCCTTTGCAATGTTAAAATCTACAAATCTTAGTTTCCTAGTTTTATTGAATTCTTGAAATTTCATAAAAATTCAATTAAATTTTTGAAATCTCCCTCCAGTCTTTTTGAAATCTCATTGCAATCTCTTTGAAATCTTGATATCTCATTAAAATCTTGCAATATCATTGCAATCCCATTGCAATCTTGAATTCTCCTGGTCTTAGTCTCCTTGTCTTATTAAATTCTTGAAATCTCATTAAAATCCCATCGATATCTTTAAATCTACTTGCAGTCTCTCAAAAACCTCATTGCAATCTCTTTGAAATCTCATTGATGTCCCATTGCAATTGCTTGATGTCTTTATCTTCTATTTTTCTTGAAATATTGAAGTCTCATTGAAATCCCGTTGACATCTTGAAATCTCATTCCATTTTTTTTTTAAATTTTGAAATCTCATTGAAATACCATTGCCATCTTGAAATTTTATAGTCTTATTGTCATAGTCGCCTAGTTTTATTGAAATCTTGAAATCCCGTTGGAATCTTGAGATCTTCCTGCAGTCTCTTTGAAATCTCATTGCGATCTCCTTGAAATTTCACTGAAAGCCGATTGCAATCTTTAAATAACCTTGTCTTATAGTCTTAGTCTAATATTCTCATTGAAATTTTGAGATCTCATTGAAATCCCATTAAAATCTTGAAATTTCCATGCATTATCTTTGCAATCTCATTGCAATCTCTTAGAAATCTTGAAGTATCATTGAAATCCCATTGCAATCTTGAAATCTAATAGTCTTATTGTCTTAGTCTTATTAAAATCTTGAAATCTCATTGAAATCCCATTGAAATCTTAATATCTACTTGCAGTCTTTTTGAAATCTTGAAATATCTTTGCATTATCTTTGAAATCTCATTGCAATCTCTTAGAAATCTTAAATTATCATTGAAATCTCATTGCAATCTTGATATCTTCTAGTCTTATTGTCTTAATCTCCTAGTTTTATTGAAATCTTGAAACCTCATTGAAATCTTAAAATCTTTTTTCAGTCTCTTTGATATCTCATTGCAATTTTTTAGAAATCTTGAAAACCTATTACAAACTTGAAATCTCCTAGTGTTATTGTTTTAATCTCCTAGGTTAATTCAAATCTTTAAATCTCATCGACATCTTGAAATTTTCTTACAGTGCTATTGAAATCTTAAAATCATTGAATTCCCATTGAAATCTTGAAATACTTGTTTTATTTATTAGATTATCATAACGATTCAAAGAGTCAAACACTTTTTTGGCCGACTGTTTCGCATCTTCAAGATTTTGATACTTTTTGCAAAAACTGTAGCAAGCGTTGCAATTATATTGCCATTAGAAATTTTGTCATGTGTTTTGACCTGAAAATGCAGATACTCCGTTCTAATATATAGTCAGTGAAAGAATTATCGGTGTTGATCAAATAAATTAAGCCAAACAGATGTGAAGTTAAGTTGCGGTTTTTTTAATTGTGAAATAACTAACAAAATTTGAGCTCGATATGACAACAATTTTAGGTGGCTTTCAAACACCTGCATTGGAAAAAAACCGACTTTTGTTCTACGATTTTTTTCCTAACTATCGAATTCGATTCTAGAAATTGTTCCAGAAATTGTGAAACCTAAAAAAAGCACAACCCTAAATTTGAACCCGATTAGATAAAAACTTAGCTGTCAAACACCTATCTTTAAAAACAAAAGTGTTTCTTGATAAATGGTTCGACATTTTCATCTGTCAAAAAAAACCTAATTTTTGTACAAAATTCCTTGTTTTGGACTTGCTTTCACAAAAAAAAGCGCCGGACAGACGAGTATTGTTTCCGAAAACAAATTCAGATACTGATACGCCTATACTATATTGAAATAATTTAGACGTTTTTTTTCGCCGATGGCGGGTTTTGAGCTTCCGACCTAACGTTCACAAAGCTGACAGTGTTGCCACTACACCGTTGCGTCGAATGGTTGTGAATAAACCGAAGATGCTGAATTATTATGATAAACAATCGGTACAGGCTTTGACCGTGGAAAAGTCGTATATAGAATCTTTTATTTAACTCGTTTATACGAGAAGCTATATATGACACAAATGATCAATTTTATCAGACATCGATTTACTGAGGACCGCGCAAATAGAACTCCAGGTAGAAACATCAATGACCTTATCAGCCAAAGTTGCCAAAAAGAATTGCCTGACATTGATTTGGCAAATATTGAAGTAGAGAGATTTCTAAACCGCCTCGGTTATCTTTGGTTATTGAATTGAAAAGTGTGTGAGTCCATAAATTGTGTAACATTTTGTATGTGTCCTTTTTCCAACAAAGAATAAGTACATATAAAAATGTAGCTCCTTTGTTAAATGTTACGAAACATAATAGCCGAAAATTTTTGGAAGAATTAAGAATAAAAATCATTAAGTTTTACTATTAAAGCTGATCGAAAAGCCCAAATAAGAAATTACCTTTATCTCAAATTAACTAATGTATGCCATCTTACCAAAATCTTTAGGAATTCTGTTTTTTGTATTTTTAATTATTCAAATCAGCTCAATATTGAGCAAATATATCAATAATTACGAAATTGATAAAATTTCCGTTGAAACATTCATATTTATTTAATTAATAGAATATAGGCTTTGTAACTTTTTCTATTTATTATATCAATATTAATGTATCTTGTCTACGCACATGTACTACAATGTCAAAAGGAAGGTAATTAATATTGAGAACGCAAGTTTTTTTCTTTTATGAAATATATAGATTTTGTTTGCTATAATTATAATGTATTGACTGTGTAGAATATACGTAAACATATATTGTGCGATGAGACATATATATATTTTTATTTACAGCATTTACACAAATTTTAAGATAATTAAGTTAACCTAATTCACAAGAATTATGTCGTATAATTCGTTATCTTATCTATTAAACTGAGTACATAACATAGATACACCCAATTGCTGCCTATACGTACACATCCGTTTATACATTTTTGCAATGCCTTTAAAAATGTGTATAATGGTAAGGTTTTTGCTTTGCATTAGCAAAGTGTTGACATTCAAATTGCGAATTCGGATTTTTCATTTTATTGATGTAATTTAGAAAAACTGCCTATTGGGTGCGGTACTTCCATTATAATAGAGCTCACTTCTTTTTTCACCCGATAGTATTAAAATTTAGTAGAGAGTATTTTTTAGCTTATTTAACTTCTCTGAAATTTTGACTCCAATCGTCAAATACAAATGTTTTTAATTATTTAAGCGTTATTCTTCAGTTCAAATTTTTGCCAAAACCATACTTTGGTGTTGAATCTATTAGAAATATTGAGTTTACGGGTTTGGTGTATATGGAGGAAATGTGTATTTTCCAAATACGTTGTGAGTACTTCATACATTTTATATCCAA
>JANTEX010242255.1:0-12771 GCA_024741295.1 Macrocera vittata | reverse complement strand
CATAGCATTAATAGCACCGACAACCGTTTTCACCGACTCTTGCGAAGATGTCATTTCAAAATCGGAAGAGTCACCATATGGCCTCTTGCTGACGATGGTCCGTTTTTAATTTAAATTTGAGTCCCGTCTAATATGTGCAAAACTTCTCGACTGCCCAAACCTGGGCTAGCGCTTCATTTTCGGTTTGGCAGTCGCGTCAATCTTTTTCTTGCGATTGTGAAATTCGCTCGTCGGTCCCGAATTGGACCAACACGGCTTAATGCAACTAAGAACGCATCGGCTACGACTTGTGAGCGGTCGACTGATTCGAAATATCCCAACGTTGGCAGTGTTGCTATGACTTCCTTCAACTTATTGAAAGCTATCTCTCCCGTGTTCACACAGAACCTAAAAAGTTTATTTTTTGGCTACGCAAATATAGTCTTTATATGAAGCAACGTACAGACACTTGCGCAGCAAAAAAATAAAGTTACTAGGTTCTGTGTGAACACGGGAGATCTGATGGGCGTTCGTCCATTTACTTATATCGAACATCGGTCTTGGTCAGCTGTCTCAGCAAATAGGTTTTATTTCCAAAATACGAAATATATCGAGCAATGTTAGTAACCAGGCTCCAGGAAACTTCTCATTTCTTTTTTGTCTCTTCAACGTTCTTAGAACTTTATACAGATTGTCGTCACGTTCCTTTTCTGTGGACCCAAAAACGGTAATATCGTCAATATAACTGATCGTATTCCGTCATCCGGCCAGCACCCTTTTAGTTATTCTCTGGAATATTTCCGTAGCACAGCTTATCCCGAAGAGCAACTGTGTATACCGGTATATGCTCTTTTTAGCGATGAACGTGGTAATCTCGCACGACGATTTGTGTAACTCCACTTGGTGAAACGCATTTTTCACGTCTTACCGCGAGAAATACCGAGCACGCTTAAATTACGACCAGAATGCTTCCATCGTCAGTAGCGAATAGTTTTCTTTTTGAATGTCTTTATATCCGGGTACATATCAATTCACAGTCTGAAATCGCCATTGTCTCTAAAGATAGGCACCAACGGCGAAATTCGTCTACTCGGTTGCTCGACTTTTCGACAATGTCTAGCTCAAGAAGCCCGTCAAGTTTTTCATATATCGCCTTCTGTAAAGCATTAGATGGTCTACGGTGGTCCGAGCGCTAATATTCCGAGCTCTTTAGCCGTGATCTTTTCCAACAGTAGTCTTTCATCCTTCTCAATAACATCGAAGGTGGAGACCTGGGCGGTTCAATTGCTTGTTATAATTTCGCTTTCAAACACTTTTTTCACCGTCAAAGATACATGCGTAGCATAGGCCTGAAAGGTTTTGTCTGGTTTTAGGTTGCGTTTATATTTTAGCGCTCGCTTGCGCAATGTATTTCGTGACTAAATTTGTGGTGCGGACCAGGTAGCGATGCGCATAAACAGCCCTGAGAGTGGCGACATTATTGTTGCTTTTATATACATGAATTAGTTCGCTATGCGGCAAGGAGTGGCACTTCCCTTGTTATTGGTTGTTATGCTAACGCACATCACACAGTGTGAAGCAGCTCCAACATAAATGATCGCTCGCTCGTGGCCTATATAGGAACAACGGAACTAGAGATTGTTAATCAAGGCAGTGGTGCCACCTTCGTGACATCGACGAGAAGGGAAGTGCTTGGCCTTACGTTAGCATCACCCTCGTAGGTGAGTAGTAATAAAGATTTGCATGCATCAGATAGGGCTTCTCTGTCTGACCACTGCTATATCAGATTTGGCTTGAGTTCAGCTGGGGATTCTCTAACTCGCTTTAGGAACCTAAGGCGTACGGATTGGACTGTGTATAGAAGCATGCTTGACACTTGTATCTCGCCTCTGTCATTAACATATCTAGTCACTCTGGATCAGATGGCCAGTCTGGCTAATGATCTGAATAGCGCAATTATGCATTCGTAGGAAAGAGCATGTCCCTTATTGACAGTATCTGGGTGATAACAACGTTCATAGTAATGCAAGCAGCTCGATCAGCTTCGTCGCAAAGCCATAATCCTACTATGAGGCACGATAATGTACACCATTTGTTGGGAAAAACACGAACCCCACAAACGACGATAGCGCCAAAATTAAAATGGTGCTAGAACCGATAGACACCCAACAGGATGATCGAAATCGTAAATAAAAATAATTATAATTTGTTCAATGTAAAAAAGAAAAATATGGCGTCTTCGTCTAATAGACGTAGTGAGAGAAAAAACATTGGAATTCCGCCGCGTCGGTATGGCGATGAATATGTCCAAGATGAATTGAATGAAACTCGACGGAAGATTCAAAATTTGGAATCTCAAATCGAATTGTTAAGAGGACAAGAAATTCGTCTGGATACATCCAGTGAATTCGAGGGATTCACCGACGTTGCACCCTGTGAAACATCTGATGATGAAGATGAAACAGTGATCAGTCGCATAAGTAATGGTCGACTTGATGGCAGAGCACAATTCGTAACAAAAGAAAATTTGTCAGAAAACTGTGAGCCGAGTCAACAAATTAATGCGATGAATGATTGTTTCAGTGTTTTGAGCAATAAAAGTCGGGAATCGAATTACGATTATCGTCAATTTTGCGATTCGGCGGATCGTCGAACATATTCAATAGGTCATGACATTGAGATAGACCGACGCATTGAAAATCTTGAGTCCAAACTTTCGCAGTGTCTTGAGATGTCGGCCACCACGGGCATGCAAAACGGGCAAATTGGTGGTGCGAATCGATTTGCGAATGAATGTAGGGTTTCACGGTCTGTGCAACGTGAACGCGTTGCTAATATTGAATCAACAAACCGTGATGGAGCAGTGTGTGAGCAAAGAAAAATGAATGTCGGTAAACATGGGCAGCTTGAACTTCAGTACGATCGTGAAAATGTTCATTTCGATTACTATGGCTGTGACCGTGCAAACGTTCGTCGCTATACTGCTGGTGAAAACCATACAAATGTTCGGTTCGATTACAATGGCTGTGACCGTGCAAACGTTCGGCGCGATTATGTTAGTCAAGACCATGCAAATGTTCATTTTGATTATAAGGACTGTGGTCGTGCTCGTGCTTCCGCTCGGCGCGATTATGTTAGTCAAAATCATACAAATGTTCAATTTGACTGTGAAAACTATGGTGGTTCGAGTAACCAGCTTGAACATGCTAATCGAAACCGGGCAAGTGTTCAGTTTGGGTTTGAGGACTATAAGCGTGCAAATGTTCAGCGCGATCATGTTAATCCGAATCGTGCACATGAATACGCAAACTGTGGCCGTACTCAGTATGATAATGCAAACGCCGGAAACTACAACGAAGACGTTTTGAGTGATTTGCGGCAACGATTAATGTCCATTGAGGAACGTGTACAGAAAGATCGAGATGGACAAAAGAGATGTCAGGGTTTTTCACGTGAAACTCAATCGAATCAACAAAATGCAAATCGTCGGTATGAACGATTCGATGATGAATTCAACGGCAACCGAAACGATGAATTGCTGACGAAGTTCATGGCTCGGCAAACGTTAAGCAAGGAATTGCCGCATTTTGCTGGGAATCCAGAAGAGTGGCCGCTGTTTTATGGTCAATACATGCGTTCAACGGAATTGTGTGGGTTTTCCAGTGACGAAAATGTGGCACGACTGCAAAAGTGTTTAAAAGGTGATGCACTCGAGTCAGTACGCGCGTTGCTTATATCGCCACGCCATTCTAGTGAAATTATTGAAACATTAAAGCTTCGATACGGTCGTCCTGAATACATCATTAAGGCATTGATAAAGAAAACAAAGGCGGTGCCGGCGGTTAGAGACGATAAGCCTCAGTCAATTGTTAATTTCGCAACGGCTGTGAGAAATCTTACCGTTACGCTGCAGGATCTTCGAAAACCGGAATATTTGAGAAATCCTCAATTGTTGGAGGATTTAGAGAGCAAATTGCCGCCGGTGATGCATATTTTGTGGTCGGATGTGATATGCGAGAAAGTATATTATGATTTGACTGATTTTTCGTATTGGCTTGACAAAAAGGCGCATGCTGCCAGTTTCCGAGTTGTTCCAGAGTCTATTGGTTATGCCGAAACAAAGAAAACCAGGGCAAAAGTAAATACAGGGTCTGAGGTTGTCCAAAAATCGCCTAGTGCTACTGTGGCGAGTGCGTCGATGGCATGTTGTATTTGCAATGGTGCATGCAAATCGCCAAGTGATTGTAGCATGATGAAGTCAAAGAGTGTCAGTGACCGATGGAAGATTGCGCACGAAAAATCGCTGTGTTATGCATGCCTTGGCACCGGCCATTCGTCGCGAAAGTGCAGAAACAAAAAGTTATGTAGTGAAAAAGATTGTACAAGAAAACATCACATTTTGTTGCATGAGCCGACCACGGTATCTGTCGAAAAATGCAGCCACGGCGTGAGTGACTCAAATGACATTTCGACTAAATTGAGAATCATACCTGTTACTTTGTTTGCGGATACCGTCAAAGTCAACACCTTTGCATTGCTTGATCCCGGATCGACATCAACACTGATTAGTTCAAAATTGTTAAATGAACTAAATATAGTTGGTCAAAATCGTCCATTGTGCATACAATGGGCAAATGGTGAAACTTCTTCCGATGATGATTCACGAACTGTGACTGTGCAAATATCGGGTACATTTGCGGATGCAAAAAAATATTATTTGAACAATGTGAGATCGGTCAGTAATTTATCGTTGCCTGAACAAACGATAGATAAAGAGAAACTGATCGAAAAGTGGCCATTCCTGGGTGGAATTTCATTTGATGGATATTGCAATGCCAAACCGATGTTGTTAGTCGGTGAAAATAATGCTCTCGTTATGGCAACTCGGCAATTGATACATGACGCATGGAATGCACCGATAGCATCCAAAACATTGTTAGGCTGGGTTATCAGCGGCAACAACGGTTCGTCAAATCGAACAAATCGTGCCACAAATGTGTTGCATGTCTATGACACTGACGCCGATATTGAGCTGCACGAGCTGGTGAAGACATCGTTTAAGGTCGATGATTTGAGCGTTCCGGTTGATAAGTTGCGGTCGCGAGAGGATGATTCGGCATTGAAAATGATGATGGCAACCACAAAGTACAAAGGTGGTTGTTGGGAAATTGGGCTGCTGTGGCGTGATGAAAAAGTGAAACTGCCGTCAAGTGAACCAAATGCTTTGCGTCGGTTGTATTGTCTGGAGAGACGGCTCGACAAAAATGAAAAGTTGCGTAAGGCCTACGGTGCAATAATCGATGATTACTTACAAAAGGGTTATTTACGCAGAGTTATCGAACCGGCGGTCAAAAATGATCGTACGTGGTACCTGCCGCACTTTCCAGTCTTAAACCCGCTTAAACCCGACAAAGTGCGTATAGTGTTTGATGCTGCAGCTAAGGTGCAGGGTGTTTGTCTCAACGATGCCTTGATGCAAGGCCCCGACTTGCTGAAGTCACTGCCAAGTGTTTTGTTCAAGTTTCGACAAGGAACGATCGGTTTCACGGCGGACATTCAAGAAATGTTTCACCGTATTAAAATTCGAGAAGAGGACATTTCGAGTCAGCGAATACTATGGCGCGGTGAAAATCGAAACTGTGCTCCCGACGTATTTGAAATGACAGTGATGACATTCGGTGCAACGTGTTCACCGAGCTGTGCAATTTACATCAAAGACAGAAACGCTGCCGAAAATGAGTGCAAGTATCCGGCTGCGAAACGCGCAATAGTAAGCAGTCATTACATGGATGATTACCTCGGTAGTGCAAATGATGTAGACAGTGCAAAACAAATAATTCGTGACGTCATAGCGGTTCATCGAAGCGGCGGTTTTGAAATACGCGGTTGGAACAGTTCATCAAGAGCTGTAATGGAAAGTGTCCCGGCTGAGTTGCGCTGTAAAAAAATGTCGACCGTTTCTTTGAATCCAATCAAGGGAAACGTTGCTAATCGTTTGTTGGGAATTTTGTGGAATCCCAGCGATGATGCATTCTCGTTTAACATGTAATTTGAGAAAATTGACCACGGTCTGATTTCTGGTCAAATTCGTCCGACAAAGAGAGACGTGCTTCGTATTGTCATGTCGATCTACGATCCGCTCGGCTATGTTTCGCAATTTTTAATAATCGGACGAATACTGTTGCAGCAAATATGGAAATCGAAAATTGACTGGGACGAGCAAATCGGTGATGTCCAATATTCGGTTTGGCGAAAGTGGCTGGATGATATGTGTGCTGTAAGACTTATCAAGATAGGCCGATGTTATTCGCCGAATTTGGGTGCTGCTGATAGTGTTCAACTGCACATTTTTGCTGACGCTAGTGAAGAGGCGTATTCGACGGTTGCTTACATGAGAATTTCAAAAGAAGCTGAAGTGCATGTATCCTTGATTGCATCGCGCGCTAAGGTGGCGCCGATCAAGCCAATGACGATACCACGAATGGAACTTCAGGCCGCATTGATTGCTAGTCGTTTGTCAAAAAGTATTATTTGTGGACATAATGTGAAGTTTTCAAAGGTGTTCTTTTGGATTGATTCAATGACCGTGCTGTATTGGATTCGGTCTGAGGCAAAGCGATACAAACAGTTTGTTGCACAGCGGTTGGGTGAGATATCGGAATTGACCAACGTGAACGATTGGAATTGGCTGTCAACGGATCTAAACGTCGCCGATGATGCCACGCGATCAATGAAGCGATGTGATTTGAGTGCGAATTCCCGGTGGTACGTCGGCCCAAAATTTTTATATGAAAACGAAAATACATGGCCAGCACATGGCACCGAAAATAATTCAATAGATTTCGGTGCTGATGAAGTGTTCGAATTCGCTGGAAATGTGTTGATTGACAATCGTTTCGAGTTGCCAGATGTAAAACGATTTTCATCGTGGCTCAAATTGATTCGCACTACGGCATGGATGTTGCGGTATGTGAATAACTGTCGCGGTGGTGTCAAACGGAGTGGCCATTTAACGGTACTGGAGGTTGAAACGGCCGAAAAATTGTGGATCAGAAAGGTGCAATGTCGTCTATATCCGAAGGAATTCTCAGATTTGAAGACAACTGGGTTTGTCGACAAAAAAAGTAAATTGTATGGTTTGTCGCCGCAGATTGACAACGACGGTCTCCTTCGACTTACCGGCAGAATAAATGAAATGCCGGACGCGGATTTATGGATGAAAAATCCGATTATTATGGACGCAAAGGATCCGTATTGTGTTTTATTAGTGTTTTGGTACCATAAAAAGGCGAATCATTTGGGTCACGAAATGGTTCTAAATGAACTGCGTCAACGGTACTGGCTGATTGGTGTTCGACCGGTCTTGAAAAATGTAAGATTCCAATGCAACATGTGTAAATTGTTGAAGGCCAAACCACGACCCGCGTTTATGGGACAATTGCCGGCTGTTAGATTGACGCAAGGCCATTCGGCGTTTATGTTCACTGGCGTCGATTATTTTGGTCCGATGATGGTTAAGATCGGACGTCGCAGAGAAAAGCGGTATGGCGTGCTATTTACGTGTTTGAGTGTGCGGGCCGTGCATTTGGAAGTGGCAGCTTCTTTGACGACTGATAGTTGCATCATGGCGCTGCGACGATTCATAAGTCGACGTGGTTGTCCAAAGGAAATGTACTCGGACAACGGTACAAATTTCAAAGGAGCCGAAAGCGAGCTTGCAAAAAACATTGCCGAATTAGACCAGGATGCTATTCGTGGGGCAATGACGACGCATCGAATCAAATGGAGTTTTATTCCACCAGCATCTCCACACATGGGAGGATGTTGGGAGCGAATGGTCAGATCGGTGAAAACGGCATTGATGGTGACACTAAAGGAGGTCGCGCCGACAGAAGAGGTGCTACGAACGCTCTTTGCCGAAGTCGAGCACATAACTAACTCGAGACCATTGATTGAGGTATCTAATCATCCGGATGAGGCGGAGGCACTAACGCCCAACCATTTTTTGATCGGACGTTCGTCGGCATCCGCACCGATCGGCGAATTTAGCGACGATGATTTAATATTGCGACGAAATTGGCGAATTTCTCAGCGTCTGGCTGATTTGTACTGGGCTAGATGGCTTCGGGAATTTGTACCGACCTTAATCAAGCGAACGAAATGGCACGATAAGGTTCGTAAACTCGAAGTGGGTGATATCGTATTTGTGGCAGATAAGAACGAACCGAGGGGCGTGAGGCCTAGAGGTGTAGTAACGGCTACTTATCCGGGTGCCGACGGTGAGGTGCGTGTAGCAGATATTCGAACGGCAAGTGGCACTTATCGCAGACCGTTTGGGAAATTGTGTGTTGTGGACGTTGGGCAGTGTGGTAATGAAGATTTGGCCCTCTTCAATACCGGCGGGGAGAATGTTGGGGAAAACACGAACCCAACAAACGACAATAGCGCCAATAAAAAAAATTTTATAATTTGTTCAATGTATAAATCGAGCGTTTTTGATTTATTTAACACGGACCTTTAAACTGCAAGGCTTTAAAACAGCTCAGGCTCACAATAGATGTCTTAACAGTACACGCAGTCGGCTGCTTCGACATATTTTTGTGTTGGGCTTAGCCGACAGTTCAAACTGTCTTGCCTGTAGTTTGGAGCAGGATCCTGCCGTCCACTTTGCCTGTTGTGGTCCTAGGTATCGACAGCTAAGAATTTGTATTCTGGTAAGCCCACTTTTGCACACTAAAGGAGGTCGAACGGGGATCGAAGAACTGTCGAACGGGGAAACTGATGAACTTCATTAGGAAATCTAACAGATTCTAGCGCAGAAGTAAAGGACCTGTACAATGGACCGCTTTAGTCTCGGCGTCCTGTCGTTAATCTATCTAAGACTAATAGCTTACCTCCGATTATACACAAGATACTGACTCAGTCAGCGCGAAAATTCTTATTCCTATTATCACTAAAATAATTCGATCAATTAGTACATTATGCTCACCTTATTCAATCGGCACACCAGTTTCTGGGCCGTTCCACAATCCTCTGGATTCTGTAATTGCGTCAAGCGTTTCTGTACCAATTCGCTTAGTGCCGTTGACTCTGTGTATCGCCAACTCTCGTATCCGTCCACTTGTTGCATACGCCTAATATCACTGATCAACGATCGTTTGTGTTCACCGGCCAAACTCAGCATACCATCCAATTGTTTGCTCAGTTGCTGTTGATCGACAGCCTTCAATGATTTCTTCACTTTTGTCACCTCGCTATTGATAAAGTTCCACAATTCCTCTGTGTTCGAGCGTATGCGTCGCCTTAGTTTTTCATATTCCAACGTTGGTTCGTCCATACTGTTGTGACTAATCAAATCGGATGGTTGTTGCAGCTTCCGTTCGATGTCTTCGATCAGTTTTTTGCGATGCTCTGGCCGATACGATCTATCACTGCGCGACAACAAACGAAAAAACACAATGCACACAGAAAATTATTGTATTTTGTGCAAGAATAGCGCCGGGCCGTACTTACTTGAGAAATTCCTCGATCAGTACTTTCAGTTCGGCATTCCTTCGTTTCGATTGTTCCAAATAGGATATGGCCTGATTGAGCCGTTTCATTGTGTAATCCGATTCGGATGCACTCGGTGAGCTCAGCTTTGATGCAAACAGAAACACAAGCAAACCCCAGATCAGCACGAACAGTATCAGTATTCGTACCCATGTTCCAAGGCCCATAAATTGACGCACAAATGACATGCTAATGAACTGTATTGCGAGCTCAATGTCGTGTGTACAAGCGATTAACGTTTTCTATACTATTGTGTGTGTATGCGGCTGTGTGTGCCGCCGATTGTGGAATGATGTTTTCTTTTTTTCTTCTTTTTTTAAATGTTATTACTGCTGTTTGATTTTGATTTTGAATGCCCATGCATACGATTGTGATTTTATACGTTTTTAAACTTGGATGAATACATATTGATGCTGATGGTTGTCTATGTACAAATCGTCACCATGCCAAATGTGTAGAGAAGGCAATTATAACAGCGATATACTTACATATGTATGGTTATGCGGGGGGCTTCGTTCTTTTGTATGCTATGTCTGTACGCATATACACCGTGCGCGACCCAATCGTATACTTGACGACCGTGTGAATTTTTTTATTATTTTTTTACTGCCGCCCGCCGATTGTTTAGTTATCCAGAGTGCGCAAAAGATAAGCGTGTTGTTGAGATTTTGAATTTGCTTGATTGCCAATTAATGTGATTTATATAATTGATAAGATATGTGTTCATGTGGAAAGAACTGATGATAAGGCCATTCTTTATCTTGTCACAATAGCACAGAAGGATTTTATGATGGCAAGGTACAAAGTTCTACTGTTAATTGCTGGTTGGATAATAATGACAGGATGCTTAACTGCTTTTTTACGAGGCAATACTATAATTTGTAAACTTACGGACAAATTTAGGTGGTCTGTGGGAATTGGTTCCTTGAGGCATTTGCAAATTGATGAAAATTACGGAACACACAGCGCAGCAAAACAAAACAATCGTGTGCTACCGAAATACACGACAAATTACCGGGGCGAACAGTGATAATTATCGTTAGCCAATGATGAGCACATTCGTGTTCAATTAGAACGTGGCATGATTTTTTCTATAAATTCTATTAATTATCTTGGTTTGAACAGTGTAGAGGAAGTTATTTGTTATTTAATTAACCGAAATGGCAATCAACTGTAACTTATTTCGACATTTTTTCGCGTACACTACACACAGACACAACATATCAACACACGATCGTACCACTCTTGACAATTTCATTTATATCCGCACGCACACCAGTATAGTTAATTTAGTACCATAAATGCCAAAAGAAATGGCGGCAGCGGCTTACAATTGCATACTTTCTGGCGTTCCACTAGCAATATATCGTTTTGGCGCACAATTTAAAACATTTAAATGGTGATGTGTATAAATATATAATCTAAAACAATAAATTTCTACAAAAATAAAAAATTGAGTACACAAATAAAGCCACACATTACAGCTTAAGCACAACAGAATTAAGTAAAACAAAAAAATCGTTTTCGCTGCATTTACGAGATTTTTAAAAGCGTTCGTCCTCGTTGACTACCGTTTGTTTGTACAAACGCATCGCCCACAATGACAACAGCAACGTTTCCACTAAAATCAGTATCTGAACAATGCCTGCGTGTGCATGTGTGTGGATGTGCGTAAGAAAAAAACAAGATTATAGTGCCTGTCTGTGATCAAAGCATTAAGCAGCGGCCACATTAGGCTTTTTGGTAAACTTTTTCTGCTGTGTTTTCTTGACACGCCATACATTTATTCATTTATTTCATCAGCTCCGATTAAATAAATGAATAAATGTATGGCGTGTCAAAAAAAAAACGCGTCGGAAAAAGTTTAGATAAAAGTCTAATGTGGTCACTGCTTAACTCAGCGTGAATATCGCCGAAATTATCGTGGTAGGCTGACATCACTCGATTTTTTTTTGAGCACGGGACAATAGGAGATCGTCCATATACCTTTCATCAACGCCCAAGACGTTCCAATGAACTTGTTGAAGAGGTGAGAGAGAGAGAGTGTTGCCGCTAACCCAAATGTGTTGTATCTTCACAGTGCTCAGCACTTCAACGTCATCGAATTTTGAAGGATGATTTTCATTTGTTTCTCTATAAAGTGCTATTGAAACGTCGTTGGGCATATGTTCATACAGTCATTAGATTGGTTGTCACTGACTCTGAGTTCTGGAAGCACATTTTGATGGACGATGAGACCCATTTCATACACTATAGCGGCACAAGCAAAATTGCCACATTTGGTGAACGCAGAATCCACAAAAGATTCATAAAACCACCATCGCATGATCAAAAAGTGCCCGCAAATGCGTCAAAAAGGTCTGAACGATTACTGATTCCAACAAGTCGGTGCGCCACGCGACACTGCAAACCATATAATGCGGCTTCTGCAACAAAAATTTCCTGAACGTGTGAAGTCAAAAAATGGTGACGCTCAAAACTCCGGATTTAATCCCTTTTTTCGCGGATTATAAGCAAAGTGTACGCCAGCAATCCTCGGACCACTGACGAGCTCCAGGTAAACATTCGTGACGAATGTTATTTTTAAACATTTAAGTGCTAAGGTCGGAGATCAAACGACTCATCCCCTACTTTGACAAGTCAATTAAAGTGATTAGTGACACTTGTGAGGTGAAAAATAAATTCGTGCCGGTCGTCTTCAAAAAAGTAAAACAAGGTGTGTTAAAATTGGGACTTATCCTACGAGTGCATCGAATCGAAAAACCTGATAGCGACCTTGGGTGCTGTAATTTTGTTTGCAACCTCGAGTTCATTGAAAATCACAAGTTAAAAATAATCCCGGCTCGTCAAAGCCCACACTCATTGATGAATAAAGTCAAACAAGAACTGGACAATAAAAGAATCAACCACTAAGAACGCTAAACATTAAACGAGCATTCACAATGAATAAGACGTAAAGCTGTTGGTCGATGCAAGTTTAAATGCAATCGGCACATGATTGATCCTGCCATTCTTACTCGTTTTCCGCACAAGAAAAGTAGCCGCGACGATGACTGAGCTGCTACACAGAGAATTTTTCGCGGTTGTTCTAGCGCATACATCCAAGACGGCAACCGTTACTGACATAACGGTGCTCACTACCATCACAACGGTAATAACTATCGTCAGTGGCGGCTCGTGAGTTTTTTTTGGGATAGGCTGCAACAGAATAAATATTAAATAGAGCCAGATTTAGGTTTC